>JAQGDQ010000516.1:0-157159 GCA_030141605.1 Tubiluchus corallicola
ATTCCTTCAATTTCCGTAAGTGAATCGTGGTCTGTCGTTCATTTTAGTTCATTTTATTTTTTTAAAACTGACATGGTTCAGAGTCCACTTCTCATCACTTCTATAAAGTATATGGTTTATTACCTGGAACACTGGTAGAAATTTAAGAATCCTGCATAACGACATCTCATTCCGTTTTCACCGAAAAGTTCTTCCGGAGCGCTGTCCTCTGTGTAAAAATTGAAAACTTTATTGTATTTCAGAGATCTACGGCAGCGCATTAGAGCCAAAAGAAATATTACAAAAAAGAAGTATATAATTATTATATTACGACATAAAATGTAGTTATCATTATTTAATAACTCGTAATTGCGACATAATATCTCGTAAATTATGAGATAACAGGATTTTTCTTTTTCCATGGCCTTAGTGCGCTGCGGTAGATATGAGCAGAATATCATCAAAATGTCAGCAGATTTATTCAAACGAGTTATTGGAAAACTGGGCAGTAAATTAGTAATCTCTTTTTGTGTAGTTGTAATAGACTTGTGGGAAATTTGAAGACTTGAAAGCTTTGGCTTGGAAATTTGATATGTAGAGTGTGTTCCTAGTACACAATAGTATTCAGTTTTCTGTTGGAAATGAATTCAAGTGACAATAACAACAACAATAAGTATATATAATTATATAGCAAAATTTTTACCTTCTATTAAATCGGACCGCTTTCCGTACCGTCCCTGTGGATCCCATCTCCTGAAAGCTTCTAATCCTGTGAAAATACTGTTATTAGTATCAAGCGAAAATTATTTTTATGAAAGTGAGGAAGAGTTTGTACATTTTCTGAAAAACCGAAGGCCGTAAGGACAAATGCGTGATTATGCAGTTAAATGTACACGTATATCTACCGTATAATGTATGATATCAACTTTATAGACCCGTTGAGACTAAAAATTCTGTAAAAAAATCGTCATTCAGAAAATCCATTTTCTATCGTTTTCTTTGTCCCGTCTACTACTGTTATTAATTATTTTACATGAACATAACAAATTTTGAAAAGTTATGTGACACCAAAATTGTTGAAAATTCATCCTGCTGCCATGATGGACCATCTTCAGGACCTAAAATCTAGACTCTAAATCTACATTAATAAGCTGCATTAAAAGTGGTAAGATTGTGTATTTCTGTTGGCCATCAGTGCTTCCAGTCCGTAGAAAAAATTCAAGAAATAAAAATCAGTGTCAACACTCAGCGCCGGACATGGTTCTATTTATCAAAAGAGCAGATCTGCTGCAAACAAGTGGGATTTCTCCAGCAGCAACTTAGTGATTTTCCGCGTTTTACACTGTGGGTTATAAACCTCTGTATCAACTTGCATATATTCGTGTTAAGTGGGTTGTGCGTCGAAACGCGAGAATTGTTCACATCATGCATTTTGAACAGGTTAAAGGAAGAACCAATCTTCCAACAACATTTATTGGATTTTGATATACAATTAAAAATATTGAAATCGGCACACAATATACGCACATAAAATGCCACGCTCAAAAATGCGAAAGGAATTTAAAGCGAACATCTGCCGGCATATTTGAAAAAAATGACCTAAGCATGTGCCTGCCACGAACCGTGAATGCCGTCAAGGCAAGCTGTGTGAAGGTACACATTGCAGAATTTCTACAGTTCACTCATAAGTTCCGTTATTCTAGCGTTGTATTTAACTGTGTTTATGTAATAATTTAGTCATTGGATCAATTATGACCAAGTTTAAAGTGATTACATAGCTTTAACCCGTAGGATTATACTTTAAAATGTCTAAGTAATACATATTAACTAGCCAAACCCCACAAAAAGAATTTTGTGCACAAATCAACACACAACCCACACCACTCCACCTCATCACACCACACTGCACCACACCATACCACTCCACCTCATCGCACCACACAATACCACCACACCGCACCGCACCACACCATACCACCTACACACCACACCACCCACACCATACCACTCCACCACATCACACCACACTATACCACTGCACCACCCACACACCACACCACCCACACCATAATACTCCACCACATCACACCGCACAGCACCACGCCATAACACCACACTGCACCACACCACCCACCCACCTACACACCACACCACCCACACCATACCACTCCACCACATCACACCGCACCACACCATACCATACCACTCCACCTCATCGCACCACACAATACCACCACACCGCACCGCACCACACCATACCACCTACACACCACACCACCCACACCATACCACTCCACCACATCACACCACACTGCACCACACCATACCACTGCACCACCCACACACCACACCACCCACACCATAATACTCCACCACATCACACCGCACAGCACCACACCATAACACCATACCACCACACCACACCATACCACTCCACCACACTGCACCACACCATACCACTGCACCACCCACACACCACACCACCCACACCATAATACTCCACCACATCACACCGCACAGCACCACACCATAACACCACACTGCACCACACCACCCACCCACCTACACACCACACCACCCACACCATACCACTCCACCACATCACACCACACTGCACCACACCATACCACTTCAGCACACCGCACCACCCACCCACACACCACACCACACCACCCACACCATACCACTCCACCACATCACACCACACTGCACCACACCACCTACACACCACACCACCCACACCATAATACTCCACCACATCACACCGCACAGCACCACACCATAACACCATACCACCCACACCATACCACTCCACCACACTGCACCACACCATACCACTGCACCACCCACACACCACACCACCCACACCATAATACTCCACCACATCACACCGCACAGCACCACACCATAACACCACACTGCACCACACCACCCACACCATACCACTCCACCACATCACACCACACTGCACCACACCATACCACTTCAGCACACCGCACCACCCACACACCACACCACACCACCCACACCATACGACTCCACCACATCACACCACACTGCACCACACCATACCACTTCAGCACACCGCACCACCCACACACCACACCACACCACCCACACCATACGACTCCACCACATCACACCACACTGCACCACACTGCACCACAACACCCACCCACCCACACACCATGCCACCCACTCCATACCACACTACCCACACCACACCCCACATGCCCTATCACCCCACCACACCATCCATAGCACAACACACAAAGCACACCACCACCACACCACATCAAATCCACCACCTCACGTGGTGATCATGATGTTGATGATGATGATGATGGTGGCAACGATGACGACACCTATAGCACAAGCACCAACAGCACAGCATTACTACAAAACCATTCCAAACATTTTTCACAAAGTTGAAACTATGTGCTATAATATAATAAATAGCAAAGGCCCCGCAAAAGATTTTGCGTAAAAAACCACGTATAATCAATAACACGCGAACATTCTACCTAGTCCTCATTTATTACGCAAAGCCCATAACATCCTGCCTACTGTATGTTTACTTACCTAACGCAAAGCAGCAGCTATTACTGAATTAAAGCAAAGTTGTTTACTAACGCAAAGCAGCTTTTTGCTGAATTAAAGCTATAAGCAACAATGGATGACGTCACAACAATGCCTTTGCGTCAGCAGTTTTCTAAGCGAAAATTGCCGAAAATAGAACTCCTAACTAACTCGTTGATACTCCTCTCGGTGGACCTGCCCTAACATATAGCCCACATCATCGTGTAGCCCTGTCCTTCCTCTTTGTAAAGAGCTATATATCTCCTTCCGAGAGTCCCACCGGGCGCCGCTAGAACGTTTTTCCCGCATGCTGTTTGGTCAAAATTTCGAAAAAATCACGAGTTGGGTCCGGGAAAACGCCCGTTGCGGGGCGCCGTGGCCCTCTCGGGAATTCTAAATAGGCCTACTACACCCACCGCTGAACGGGCTATCTATCCATACCCAGCACCCCCCTCGGCCCGTTCCCGTTCTCTACATCTCAGCCGTATAACTTTTGCAAAAAACGGCCGAAAAAGGGCCATTTTTGGAGGTTTTTCGCCTCCCCCTCCTCCCGGTGGGCCCCATTCGAAAAATAAACCATCAATGAGAAGACACTAGATCGAGACCTTTCGTTTGATATATAGATCGCCGCAAATGGTGCCCTCGTCCGGGCTGTAGCCTCGAATCTTATATATATATATATAAATAAATTAAGCCCATACCAAGAATATTAATATAAGAGACTAGCAAAGGCCCCGCAAAAGATTTTGCGTATAAATACACGTGTAATCAATAATACGCGAACATTCTACCTAGTACTTATTTATAACACAAAGCCCGTAACATCCTGCCTACTGTTTGTTTACTTTGCCTGTAGCAGCTTTTTGCTGAATTAAAGCTATAAGATTATAGACAGAGTACAATGGATGACGTCACTACAATGGCTTTGCGTCAGCAGTTTTCTAAGTGAAAATTGTCGAAAATGGAACATCCAATTAACTCGTCGGTACTCCTCTCGGTGGACCTGCCCTAAAATATAGCCCACATCATCGTGTAGCCCCGTTCTTTCTCTTTGTAAAGAGCTATATATCTCCTTCCGAGAGTCCCACCGGGCGCCGCTAGAACGTTTTTCCCGCATGCTGTTTGGTCAGAATTTCGAAAAAATCGCGAGTTGGGTCCGGAAAAACGCCCGTTGCGGGGCGCCGTGGCCCTCTCGCGAATTCTAAATAGGCCTATGACACCCATCGCTGAACGGGCTATCTATCCATACCCAGCACCCCCCTCGGCCCGTTCCCGTTCTCTACATCTCAGGCGTATAACTTTTGCAAAAAACGGCCGAAAAAGGGCCATTTTTGGAGGTTTTTCGCCCCCCGTTCCTCCCGGTGGGCCCCATTCGAAAAATAAACCATCAATGAGACGACACTAGATCGAGACCTTTCGTTTGATATATAGATCGCCGCAAATGGTGCCCTCGTCCGGGCTGTAGCCTCGAATCTTATATATATATATATAAATAAATTAAACCCATACCAAGAATATTAATATAAGGGATTGTGCTAATAATAAATTTACAGTTTTTGTTGACTTTCAGTTAGGCGTGCAAACTTGTGAGCATGTAGAAGGTGCTGAGCGAGTTAATTAGTTTATAAAGATCGCTGTGTAAGATGAACAAAAGATTGCTGAAGCACCTGACAGAAAAAGCGTTTATATTGCACGGTAACCAGATGCCGGTACATTTCGTTCAAACTGAGTGCGTTCAAACTTGAAGTAATCGCGACTTTATTGATTTTACACGAAACGCTTATCACGGTTTTATTATTGCTAAAACTTTTTAACATTTTTCTCAAATATTAGAATAATGTCAACTTTCCGACAGACTTGGCATTTACTTTAATAGAATCATGTCCATCTTAGACACTGTGACTTTAATGGATACTGGTATTTATTTTTATTTTAAGAATTCGATTTCCTCATCACCTATATATATATCAAGAAGCTTCCATTAAGTTTTAAAATGACAATCCCATGTATTTCAATTATAACGTGAAAATAATATATATTAAAAAGAGACTGCACGTGAATAATACCATTTTGCCAGCCAGTCTGGAGATGAGAAGGCATCTCTTCTTCGGCTCTTTTTCCATATCTCATGTTTGGCTGCCATAATTGCGCGTATCCCCCTGATACAACTAAAGCTAATACTACAGCCAGTAAGCAATTACACACTGCTGAATAGTTAATCGACACCATTTTATCTGAAAATAAAAATGGGATGAAAAAGGATGGGGCGCTCAGCAGGGCTCAGAGTTACCTATAGGCTAGTATAGGCTGCAGCCTAGGGCCCCTCGAGCATACTTCGCATTCATATATGAATAATGATGAATGATATAATATATAATGATATATGAATGATATAATTCATATATGATCCTAAAGTTTTGGCTGGATTTATTAGGGAGTGTTTTGATTTATACTAATTTATTAACTTTTATGAAGTCTGATTAGTGTCGATCTAATGTTATCGCCATTAATTTACCTCTCGTAATGTTTGCTAAATATAGCATAATAATAATAATAATAGTAATAATAATAATAAAAATAATAATAATAGTACTGACAAGCTAAGTCCGGCTTGATTGTTGCCTTATGTAAGAAGGTGCATCTTCGGTGTAATAATTTCGTCTTATTACTGCTAAGTGTACTTTGTAAGATGATAAATGTATTTTTATTAACAAACTGAACTTTGATGATGTTTGATGAATAACTGAAAATGCAAAAGATATAAAATTGCAAATTTTTAATTTAAGCAAAAGATAGAAATTGCAAAATAAATCGAAAATTTGCAACTTTTTTCTTTTGGGTTCTTTTTTATTGATCATACTGATAATCAATTTTTTCGTGAAAATACGTTTTTTAGGTTACTTTCATCTTATGTTTTTTAAATCTTTCAGATAGTAGCTGTTTTAGATGTGTATTGCTCGTATTTTTTATGTTTTATGTACACTATTACAAGATTCTGCTCGATGATTCCGTTCGATGCCGGTGATGACTACGTTCATTCTTTTATTTTGTTCTCTTCTGATCCGTTTTGTTTTTACTAAAATGGCTGGTGATTCGGGTTGGATAGTGCGATCAATTTTATTCAGATTATTTTTAGTCAAATTACAAAACAACAACAACACCTATGTGCATAACTCACAGAGCGATTTAGTCAGTTTCTGTATAAAGTACGCCACACTCTTTATTTATAACAGAACAGCCACACGAGCATGTTGGCTGTTGACTTGTTTTAAACGCAATGCAGGAAAAAACATTGAATCTTGAAACTGGATGAAGCATGGTTACAGCTGATGGCTACCTCCATTTTCAGAGTGACACTTTGCCAAGTTTTAATTTTTGTGTATGTGTGACAGTAGCATAACCGTTACCACAGCAGCAGCTAGTAACAGCAGGAATAACACGTGAACCAATGGAGAAAATCGACCATAGGGCCTAATTGAATGATTCGGTGTCATTATTGAACACCATTTTCGTGAAGTGTGTAAAAATTAATCATTTTTTATTTGTTTTAATGTCTTTTACGTTAAAAATATTAGTTTTGCTTTGCAAGGCGTTTTAATTTTCATGATCATGACAGTTTTGGTTTATTATAGTACGTACTTCTCTAATGTAACACGTTTGGTCTAATATCTTAAATTGCTCAAAGGTGAAAGGTGAAAGAGGAATGAGAAAACGACTGAGAAAAAACCTATCCTGAAAACGCTACGTTCACTCCACCGGCTGTCAGACTATATAACTACAATTACTCTATTGGAAATAGATTTCTTTACATTTTTGTGATAGACGTGTTGTTTTATTTATGTCATTTGACGTCCCTGCAAATGAAATTTATTGTTTTAGGATGTTCACAGGTTCTTGAATTCGTTGTTATAATATTGTCACGTCAAAGTAAGTCTGACAGCTAAATGACATAATGATGTAATTGCTCAGTCTTATTGATTAATAATTATATGGCTATTAGCATCTAACTTCCATTTTGTTAAGCGAGGGCAAATCCATCATTAAGATTTCCAAGATACATACATATGTAAATATACTCTAATGCTTCTGGCAAAAAATTAATCTTTCAGTGGTTTGTTAAAAAGTACGTACAGTGCTAAAACAAATGCGTCCAGTTTTTTATTTCAGTCTTACACGTTGGACAAAATTTAATAGTTTATGATCTTGGACAAGTAGTTTAAGAAAAACGCCTATATACACCTTTTCCCGACCTCTCCAACAAAACAGAGGCGTATATATAATGTGGTCAAGAAAATTAAAGTTTTTTAATTTTTTGCTAAATTTCATTCTTAAACAAGGTTGTTTTGAGAGAGTACGGGTGTGTAGGCGTTTATGAGCAGCCTTTGTACAGATATGTATGTGTGCATTATGACTATATATGTGCGCATTGTGGTTATGTATGTGTGTATTATGGTTATGCTTTTGTGTATTATGATAATGTTATGTGCATTATGTTCAGGTATGTGTTCATTATGTTCACGTATAATTTTCATTGTCTGTTGTAGTTTTTCTTCCTTGGCATTCGTGATGTCTTTGGTTTGTTTTATTTGTCTCAAACCAAGCAATTAATTGTTAAGAACTTCTAATTACAACTTGTTTGCCTGCCTGCGTCCTGTTGGAAAGTAAGGTAGGACATTAGTTGCCGAAACCTGAAATTGCCAATGGATTTCTCCCTGATGAGTGATGACTCTGTTTATGTGTCTTTATGTTATATCGTTTGGTATTGGATTGTGCAATTATTTTTAATCGAATTACCTCCCTTAGAAATGCTACTAGACTACCCATCACGTAAAACTGTTTAATAGCAAATATAGTTTGTTTTACTTGAAGCAATGTTGCAAACGATTTATTAAGATAGGTTAAAGGTATATTAGTTTCTGTTAGTTCAATTTCAGGTTCATCAACAAAGGACATCAACGTGCAAACAGTGTTAGTATATTTTTTGCTATGCGGCGAGAAAACATCAAACAATATAAGGTGATGCAATCTTAACAAATCTTTGAGACAATTAAATGGCCTAATTAATAACAAAGCCGCCTTGCTTTGTAATGAATTAGATCAGTTAATCTACTAATGGCCGTTCTTGGAAAAAAAGTTGGAATTAAATGAATTTCGTCATGTGACGATAAGCATGAACGACATTAATGTATACTCAATAATAAATTTCGCAGAAATTGACGTTTTAAAGTATTCCCGTCAAATTAATAATTTTGGCAAAATTAAGTATTATCGTTTATCAAGCCAATGCATTAAAATTCTGCCATTCTTGATATGTAGTTATACTTTAAAGACTGTAGCCACGTGATTAATTGCTACAAATCACGTGAAAACTATTTATTTGGCACACTTGCTTGGATAGAGCGTGCTGAGACTATTAGTCTGGTAGTACAGGAACGTTTACTATAACAATATAATGTTTGAAAAGACTACAGTTAACTTTGAAATTTACCGCTGTGTTCACACATGAGCTATCGGTCGTGTATAGTTTGTCACAAACTAACACGTCTGAACTGAGAGCTACAGCGCCTGTTTTTTGTGCAATGAGTGTCCGAAATTATGCAGGAATTAGTGCCCGTCTAAGTAGAGATGGCGAAATGCATGTAACAGCGAAGAACTAGTGGCTCGAACGCGAAATTGTGTTTGTGTGGTAATAATACTTCCACGTATTTTTTAAAAAATAGTATGTTTCCTTGCAATATTTTAAAGAGTAGATTGTTTTGACCTACAGCTTAGGATTGGGTCCGGTTGGGCTTTAAGACTGAAACTCGACGCTTTGAGCACTGATTTTGTAAATTCTGCTATTGATCTGCCAAAGTTTATCAGCCCCGGTGGAGAATTCCAGTTTCGAGGTTTGAATCGAGATGTCGGCTTAAATTTGAAAAGTAGTTTTGTAGGACTCAGACTGAAAATAAGCAAATCAGCTTCCTGTCGGTTCTATTGAAATACTTACTCTAATAAGAAAATTTCTTACCAAGCTACTGTCAGTTGTCTGAATAGAGGCTTTGCAACATCGAGGGCACCTATTGCAAATTGCACACATGACAGTGACATGACGTCACTAATGATTTGGCTATATCCGGCAACAAGTTGTCTAATTTTAGCGTTTGGCCCAAATCAAATTTACGCCCTCACCAATTAGGACTTCATCTCTGTACAGCAATCGGTTAATCTGTTGAACAACCAATCAAGGCGTACCTAAGCCCAACTGCCATCAAGTGTAAGCTGCGGCAATTGTATCTAGAAGACAGTTTGACATGTCTTTAGCAGAAATTCGCTTTTGCTATGCTACGCTATGCTTTGAAGGCTTTTCCTGCCTTGCCAAGCTGTGCTATGCTTTGAAAGCTTTTGCTATTCTTAATGATTACTACAGTCGTACGAAGCAAAAGCAGCGTTGTGAAGGTATCGCATCTCGGCTTTAATTTGCGTGTGGTTGTGTATACCCCAGAAAATGCAATAACCCCTGTGACATACGGACAAGGTTGTATAAATCACCTACGTGTGTTGACAGACTTAATCGGTATATGGCGCAAGGTGCGCCTCCGCGGTATATGGCCCGTGGTGCACCCACAAAACAGTACTGAAGTCACAGATATAAACTGGCGAGCTATCATTATTTTGAATAGCTTTGCCTCGCAATGCAGTCCCAATAATATGCTCCTAGTATCACCGATAAGACAATGATCCTCGCCTAACTCATTAAACACCCTCTGTGAAAACCTCCTTCATGCAATAATACGTACGCAATAAACATTAAATTAGACGATAAGCTAATCGGTTATAATTAGTCAAACTACTGTAAACTCTTAGAGCTCGATTTTGCAGGTAAAGGCTGTTAAGCTCTTTCTTTGTGATGCTCATTGGTTTTATAAACAACGGCATATAACATTGTTATAACATAGGGTGTTCCAAAAGAAATAATACAGTAAAAATAAGAAGAATATGACAAAATGGGCACACACTTCTGTAATATGACATGATAATGATTACATCATTGTAACCACTTTTCAGCCATATAATTTGGTTCCACTACACTTTGTATGGCGTAATGTGTATAACATTTGTTAGTGAACTGTTTCTTTGGAATACCTTGTATTACAGATCTGCGCATCTGTTACGTACGAAAATCCTGACATAATGCATTTATCGCTAGACAAACTGGCATCTTTTTTTGCTTTCGCTGTTCTTGCGCTCTTTAATTTTTTAGCGTTCACTGCAGTGATTCTCACGGTGTTGACTAGGCTAATTTACTCTGGCACAAGGTCTTAGCATTACGATTGAGCACTGCCTGAGGCTTTGCCTTCTCGAGAGATCTCTGTCTGAAAATGCACCGTCTTGTGCTAAAAAAGTAGCATCGGGTCAACAGGGTGCAAGCACGTCTAGGAACAATGCCCCATGTCATTTGGAGGATCGACTCAGTTGTGAGTCTAATCAAGGTCCATTAAAGTAATTAAATATGTAGACAGGAAAATGTCTAAGAAGCACAAACCTGGCTGTAAAAAACTTCTAGGCTGGACCAGTATTGGTTGGACGTGTGAGTACGTTGAAATTAATTGGCTTAACTGGCATTACATACAAGTTGTGCTAAAATGTCTAGTATTCTGCTTGAGAAACAAATAGAGATTTTTAGTAAATTTCTTACATCTTGGTAAACTTATATTATTAGTAACTATGAACTTATAATCAGGGCCGGATTATCCTATAGGCTAGTATAGGCTGGCTGCCACACGGACCTGGGCCACCTTGTTTTTCTTCTTAGCCAGGAGCGAGGCAAAAAGGCCAGTTCAAGACCCACGATTTTGAACGTGTACTTTCAGCAGTAACGGAATGTAAATATAGAATTTCATCGTGGAAATATTTTCGAATCAAAGACCCTGTGTGGCACAAACGTAACTATTTTTAATTTACAATACTTACTTAACTAGCTTAACTTAAGTATCCAAAATTTTCAACATTAATGTTTTTCAGAGACTTTCTTCTTTTTCCATTTCGTAACTACTGTAAACTTATTAGCTGAGCACAATTTTAAGGATTTTCTGTGAAGAATGATTTTTTTTATTGTGTTACCATTTTGTTTTTAATATTTATGATCTGTAGCGACTAGCCATTCTAATGATTCGTAAGATTCAGACATCTTACTCACAGTACTTTCGTATATTGAATGGATAATAGTAGATAATTATAGATAATGTTTTAAGTGATTACTTACATAAAAACGCGAGCAATTGAAACTCTTTACGGGCCAAAAATTAATAAAGTAAAATAATTCAAATAAAATCAGGGGCTAAAACTTAATTAAACAAAAATATGCTTAATCAAATCAAACAATACAAAACGAAGAATAAAAGTACCACTTACCAATTTAGTATATCAGTTTTAACACAGAAGTTATTTATTCCGTGTTGTCTTATTCTCCAAGAATTTCTACTTTCTAGCAATAGATTCTCGTCTTCCGATGTGAATCTCTTTTTCCCTATTCACTAGCCTAGGTGACTTGTCTAAAGTAGTGTCTCATCCGCCTCTGGCAGCTCTGCCCTCATACGCCTCTTAAAACGTGCGCTGAGCAGAAGTCGCACATCAGGCCAAATTGACCACGAGGCTTTTCCTGTACGTGGGAAAGAGTTACGTCACGTGCGGCAGGATCTTTCAACAATAAACAGCTTGTCATTCGTAATAAATTAATTATTGATAGTCATTAATTATTAACTAATTAATCCCGCGCTTTACAGCTTAAACAAGTAAGTTTGATTGTCGTGTCGTGAGCGTGCTGTTTTAGAACTATTGTTATGGCGCGTTCAGACTTAGAGACTTCTCTCACAACTTATTCTCTAGAGCTGAGAGTGAAGTCGCACATGTGAACGGCTTGGCGGCAGCAAGTTGCAAGAGAAGTCTCTACGTCTGAACTCGTCTTTAGTAATTACGAACAACAGAACGAAAAATGACTCAGTCTTTGGATATCACATATGCTGTTTCTTTACAACGTTTTCCAGATATACATAAAAATTTTCTTTCGCCAATAGTGTTGTACGCATTGGCATCTTTGCCGCCTGAAATTACAGACTGTTCAAAATTAAAAGCCTTTTCTAAGAAAATACTGTGGAAGCTGACGGAGGTTTATATTACGCTTTACGTACAAAAAGTTAGAGTGCCGAAATCTATTTGAAAGAAATATGTTGGAGATTATTTATTGGTCACTCTTAAGTTTTTAAACTGGAGCCCTAAGTAGAGAGCGCGCCTAAAAGTACCCCAAATCAATTTGAATCACGTTTCCAGCGGATCAGCTTACTCCTTACTACTGAATAAAGATCAGTGGTCTTAAATAATGAATTTGATCATGGAGATCGCTTATTAGTTTTTTATTATTTTTTCCACATTGGTACGTTACCATGTTTTCCCAAATCTTATAGACTAGAAGATGAAGAAAACCCTGAAAAGGTGCTTTTGTAAAGTTCTACGGTATTATTTTCTAAAGTGGGTAAACAACAGTTTTTTTCAATTTGACTATGTTGAATCCATAAAGAAACTGTTGCCAGCTTGGAAAAAGCGTCGTGTTCCGGTTAGAGATGTCCATGATAGGGAACAAAAACGACATTATTTTATAAATAAATAAATTTAACTACTTAGATATGACAGCACATGAGATATGGCATCACTCATTTTTGCTATTAATATATTTTTATTTATAACAATTTTTTATAAACCCGTCACAACTTATTGCGCAAATGACTGAAGAAAATTGTCTTTAAAGTCTAAATTTAGTACCCTTTTCTAATGCATTAAAAATGTTTAGCATGCTTTCAATTCTAGTGCTAATGAGTCACATTCCTAGTTAGATGAATCAATGTAGTAATTGCGTTCACCCCTAAATCAAACTTTCTATTAAACAATTTGCTTAAACACTTACTGGCGATAATAGGCAATTTGTGAGGGACAAGTCTGATGTAGCTATAGAGTGCATTTTGTTTGGCGATGCTATCAGGCCATTAAGAGATTATTTGCCAATGTTACACCAACATAGCCCACAGCAATAAAATTACAATTAAAGCATCGAAATAAAATACAAACTATTAGTAGTCATTGTTCTCTCTCTTTCTCTCTCTCTCTCTCTCTCTCTCTCTCTCTCTCTCTCTCTCTCTCTCTCTCTCTCTCTCTCTCTCTCTCTCTCTCTCTCTCTCTCTCTCTCTCTCTCTCTCTCTGTCGCTCATTCACGTTTTAACCGCTGACATTCCGAGCAAAAATGAAACCGTTAATATGTATAAAAAGGCGGTGTGGCACAGCAAATTTAATATGTATGCAACTATAAATGGTAGATATGATTTGTTTCACATTATTCCAGATACACACCCTACTGTTTTTCTGTTGCTGCTAACAATAGAGCCCTTGAGACAGGAGCCCTTAGTTTTATACACGGTCAGGGCTCTTTTAAATCTTTCCTTCATCATATAGGTTTCCTTCCAAGTTGCTTATGTCTCTGTGGACAATTACAAGCATCTTTATATTTGTTGTTTGATTGTGTTCATGTGTCAGAGGAATTACATAACACTTTTAGAGATAATTTACAAGGTGGTTACATAACAAATATCATTCAGGGCAATTGTAGCAATAATATTTTGTCTTTTGTATAGCTTTGCAATGATTCCTTCATTAAAGATCAGTTGCATTCACGTTTGCAATTTCACGGATCAGTGATAGGTTTTATAAAAACGATTTACTTCTTCTAATGATAAATTGGCCAATTCGTTTTTATGATAATATTGTATATAAATTGTGAGTTTTAGCTCGTGTTCAATTTTTTTGGTATAATTTTCAATTGTTTTCAATTTGTCCTGTTTAGAAACGCTTTGAGCATTTTAGTGTGCTCTTCGTGTACTTCATGAATATATGTACCAGTGTTTATCTAGTTCGTACGTCAAAACATTCTCCCATGTAAATAGAGGGGGCTTTTTGTATTTGTAATTATTCAGTATATATATATCGTATCTGTACTTATATTTTATTTTATTTTATAAATAATGCATTTTGAATGAATGAATCTGTCTCTCCTTCTCTTCTCTCTCACACACTCTCTCTCTCCCTCCCTTCATCTTTATCTCTTTCTCTCTTCTCTCTCTCTCTCTCTCTCTCTCTCTCTCGCTCGCTCTCTCACTCTTTCTCCATCGACATCACTTTTAATTTCTACCTACATCTTATACGTTTATATTATTTTTTATATTAAGTTATTGACAAAGACACGACAGCTTACAACTGACAGTAGGTTGAGAGTCACGCTGATTTCTGAGAAACTAAAGTAACACCCGGCATTATAAAGCGTTTTATCATTGCTAGATGTGATTTCGCATTCATCTGTCTTGTCACCTTAATGAAGTACATCCAGAATTATCTTTTTTTACTTCGTGCCGCATGCTGTTCCTCGGGTTCAGGACTTTAGAGTAAATATGGTCGCGCCTAAGCAAATGCATCTAATTGGGTTTCTTGCGGAACAATTATTTTTGATTAAAAGTATCAACCCCTTCCGGTAGTTAAGCCACCTGCCTAAATTAGATAAAAATCTTTTTTAATCGTAATCTTTTTTAATATAATCTATTATTATGGATGTGCAAATTTTAGATGCACTAGCCGATCGTGTAAGCGTAAAAAACACCTATAATACAACTTATTGAAATAATTAAATCAGGATATCTTTATCTAGTCAATTACGTGATACTGATGCGTAAAAACGAAATGTGGATTTTTTGCATCAGAAGAACGCTGGGTCATCTGTGCGTTCTGTACTGTTCGATTGCATATGTGTAGCCTTGGTGAAAACAGGTTTTAACTCTTCCTGAGTCTCAGTAGTTCTGTTTATTAACCATTTGGATGATCTTGATTGTTTTTCTGTTCAAGTTTGTTAAAAGTTTACTGTAGTAATTTCTGTGGTTTTGTCAGATGGTAGTTCCATATTACCCTTCTTATAGGGGGTTCTTAGATATTTCGCAGGGCTTTAGACGCATACTCTTGTTTCTGTACCTACTTTAAAGGCGGATTAATCGTTAGGCTAACAAGGCTAGTCTATAGCTCTAAATTTTCATAGGACCTTGAAGTCCGGCGTACAACCAATTGACCATCGATGAACAAGAAAACAGAGTATATGCAATTTTTGTAAACAAGATAACTATTTAAACGGTTTAATCTATTTAAACTGAACTTGCTAAAGACAAGTATATTTGTTTTTCTTTTTTTAACATAACCAGTAAACACTTGAGCGATTGAGCGATTGTACACAAAATATTTCATTTTTCGCTAAAGACCTACAAATTTGGATAGGCCAATTCGCCACAAAAATATTTTTCTAATATTGGTCACATTGGCAACTTGTGTGCTGTATTCAGATTTTAAACAAAAGAATTTGACACTTGTAAAGCTGGTCATATAGACGAGAAGAAAATCGCGAAACCGTGTTTCTATAATACCAGGGCCGGCTATAGGTAAAAATATTTTAGCATCCCCTCCTCAACACCCCCTCACGCTACTGGGCTCACCATCAAAATTGAATTTTTGTTGTATATAATACTATATAAAGGTACCCAGGCGTTAGTTATGGACACATACTATAATGTATTAATTAAGTGCATTTTACCCATGTATTTGTAGATTGTGTACAGTTAATTGGATTTGAAATTGAATTTTTGTTCAATTAACATTAACAAAATCTGCAATTTCTGCTGGACACTCTTCATGTACATGGCTCTTGGCTAAATTTTCCCCCAGTGTTTTCATTTGAAAATTTTTGAAGCACTAACTTCTTTTTAATATACACCTATTTCATTAATTTCATAATCTTTACAACCGAAACTCTGTTCTAGCTGCAAATATTTAGCGGATCTTTTTGCTCTTCAATGTCGGCCAGCTTTTTTACCCTTCGTTTCCAGTATTGCGCTTCTGAAGGCTTCGATCTTATAAGCAATTTTTTAAATAACAAAGTGTCGTGTTGGTATTAACAATTACTTGGCTCAGCACGTGATTTATGCATAGTTTACAAACCATAAGCAAAAGTAGGGTAACGCGCCAGTAGTGTCTGCGTGAATCTTAGGAAGCCACGTAAAGTGGAAATAGAAAATGTTTTGTTTCGGGAAGACAGCCCTTTGTCTGTTATACTTAGTCACAATGTCATCACTTAAGCTGAACTTAAAAATTAGAGAGCCAGTCTCTAGATATCAACATGTTTATTGAGCGTAAATGATCGTTTCATTGTCAGTACTATAAATCAAGCTAAAAATGGAATAATTAGTATACTAATAATACTAAAATACTAATGCACAAAATGTTATTACAAATCAAAAGAGCAAAATTTTAAATTGTCAATATAAGTGTGATATAACTAGAAGAAATTGCAAAGAAATGTAAAAATTTTAATTTATAACTTGAGATTCAAAAAAGATCACAACACCAGTAAATAGTTCGTCTAATGGCTGATTTGCACGACCCGACATAATCGGATTATCGGATGAAGTCGGATGAATCGTTTACCGATCAGACAAAGTCATCAGACAAAGAACTGTCTGACGAACCAAAGATTCGAGGTGGTGAAGAAATTTTTGAAAGAGCCCCAACTCATTGTTTTAAAGGTGTCGATGAACCTGGAGAACACTTAAAAGTCTACATGGTCAACAGCAGTGTATGGGACTCTCCAATAGTACGCTGGGTCAGGTGGTATGATCAACATTGTTTTTTCGATCCATATGCTACTACTAAGCAAAATCATGACATTGCCTTAGTGCTACTAAACAGGTTGAGTATACTGTCATCATCGGAAGCGACCAAGACATTCTGCCTGCTAAATTACCTGCTTGTGACAGAGATGATTATATCAATGAAGTAGTTGTTATAGCAGGATGGGGAAACCTGTGGGTAACAGGTTACCGTCGGTTATATATGATTGTTTACAGAAAGCTGAATTAGTTGTAATTGATACGTTTCGTAGTTGCAAAAACCCCTTATTATTTGGGCCTATAGTGCAACTCGTAGTATTAGTCAAGATGATTCAGGTGGACCCATGGTACTAAAAAGAACTGGAGAGGTTATTAGAGTTATATACGCTGCATCCGGTAATTACAGAGAAGACACCGGCAAATTCATTAGTGAGTTTACAACAGTGACTATGGCTGTGAAAATTTCTCACTATTTAGATTGGATTGAAACTACGAAAAACATTTTTGTACCTGGCGACAGCACTTTTGACGAACCTGTGCACAACACAGGTCCATTACGTGACATCAAAATGTTAATTTATGAAATTACACGGTATTACACATTATGTATTCATCTTAAAATTTCTGTATTACGATTTCTGATAAGGCTGTTGTTAAAATGCAAATTCTTAACATGGTATTGTTTGTTGTTTTGAATGTTTCGTGAGGTTCCTTCTTCTGGCTTCATCAAAGTCATGGATCAGGCAGACTCAGGCGTTACGTTTTCTGAAAATTAAATGTTGCCTAAAACCAGCCGAGGTCTTGTTTGTCGGTTAGTCTAAGTTGAACTAAATGAGTGGTTATGTTATGTTGAAAACTATGTGGAAAGTACGCAAATTATTGTTGGATAGTTGCTGTCTAATAGAGGCCATTTGCTGTTGTTTGGGTGCCCTGACAGTGGTACCCGGGACAGCCATTTTGGGTTATTAGCTTGCAAAGTAACTCTATTTTGCTGTAACGAGAGCCTCGTTCTCGTATTTAGTGCTCATACAATAAGTTTTAAGCCAGTTTTTGCTTAAAGAGAGCTCTGCGCACGCGTGCCTAATTCGGTAACTAGAAAATTCGATCTTGTTGAATCTAATAACTGCTATACCACAAAAACATTCCAATAAGCATAAAACAAAATTGTCGCCAAGTTCTCAATATAGCATCTAGCAGAATGGGGAAAAAATTATTCCTCTCGCGTAAAAGTTATGAAACTGTACACAATGCTAGAACCCATCAGGGTGACTCATTTTGGAAATGGGGTCAATAGATGCACAGAGCTGTGCAAACAAGACTTGCTTGGACCATTTATACCCGCAACGGCACTCTTTGGTTGACTTGCAGTAACATTTAATAAGTTGTTGACATGCTACAGGTTTCAATGTCCAGTGTGGTTCCCATGTCACCTCAGTGGACCTGCTCCAGCCCCGGTGAAATGATGATAGCAATAGTTTGGACAGTGATCGATGCCTGATATAACAGTATACTGCCTGATATTCTGGTGTACTCGAACAGTGCGGCAAATGTTTGAGGAATTGCCTCTGAGCTTCCTTTTTTATGTAAACATGCTTTTTTATGTAAACAGAGTTGATGTTTTATGTAGCTTAAAATGTGGCTGAAACACTTGCTATATATGCAAAGTCTTCCTTCTTCTCTTTGTAAATGCTGAAGTCTGGTCGCAGCCAGTATTGGCAATGAATGCTGAAGAAAGCTGATGCTGAGGTATTCACAATCAGATTTGCGTAAAGTATGGCTTTGTATTTCAATACGAATAACAGTTGCTTCTGTTCTTACGGCAGTCGTGTTTCAATATTTGCGGCTAGAGTTTAGATATTTGCCTGTATTTTTCATCTATGTATTGTTCTTAAGGGCGACTTACTGTGCGACTTACCAGCAACATAATGCACAATGCCACTTGATACTTGTGGCGCCATCGTGTGTGAACATACCGTAACACGAGGAAATGGAATTACAATAAGTTGATTTCATCAACTTTCTTTCTTGTGGCGTCATCTTGTGTAATTCGCAATAGTTATCATCAAGAAAATGGATTTTCGATCAATTTTTACCTCTTTTTTTATTTTAGAGCTATATTCTTAATTTCATGACTTTAAATTAACGACTAATTAACATTAAAACAAACCCGCATTATTGATCATTGACAATAATGACAGTAAAGCAACATCATGTCAGGAAAGTGAATGGAGGTGAATGAAGGTGAATGGAAGAGAAAGTGATCTAACCACATTACTAGATTTGGCGTCGAGTTCGAAGTTGCTAAATCAGATGACTGTATCAGACAAATTTTACTGCACATTTCGGTGAAACTGTATTTGAATTATTGCTCAAATAATTGAATAGGTGAGCAAATAACTAAATTTATGTTACATCGACGTAAATTACGAACAACGGATATCAGTCTTCAAAGAACTATCCTATCGACTAAAAAATTAGAACAACCACAAAATAAAACAGTGATTTAAGGCAAATTTTAGTAGTTTAAAAGCGCTAATCCCTAATTCATTTGTTGCTGGTGCTCTTTCCACACGCTGCTTAATCAATTACATCGCAACCTATATCCTTTATACACACATGGACGTTATGCTGTTTAACAACTGAACTGAGAATTAACAAGACCATTTGACTTGAGAACTACTTCTTTGTGTTCAATAATGAATCTTTGTGTACCTACTAGCGTGCTCTCTTTATTATATTATTTTCCACCTAGTGAAAGGCAAGAAAAGCCAACCGTTAATCCCGACCTAAAAACCGACCTAATCACCTTGAAAGACCAGAAAAGCTAAAAATACCTTTACGTATCTTTTGAACCGAAAGTGTTCTTTAATGTTATATTGAAAGCGAAGTGCTTACAGCGTGCGTGTACGTATGCTTGGCCTGTTCAAATCAATGACAAAGGTGTTAGTCACCTTTTTATTTCTCAACAATAATAACTATTTTTAAAAATGAGGGACTCTGAAAGTAGATTGTAGGAATTCCTTCAGGTATAATTATAACGTAACCAGCAGTCGAAAAATTAACCGAAAAGACAACGTGGCGTATTTTATCGCCAAAATTAACGAAGAGGCAGGCTTCCGTTGCCACATGTAGACTACTCATGGTAATTGCGCATTTGACGCCCTACATCTCAATTTAAAAATCTTAATGAAAACAATTTATGCGTGGAATAGGCTGCCGTGCGTGCACTGCATAAATTTAATGGATAAATTTTAAATTTTAAAATACATAAAATTTAAGGAACTTTAAACTATGACTACAGTTTATGACTAGCTGCAGGCTTTTATTAAGTGTTTCTATCCTCGTTTAGCTCTTTTATTAACTGTTGTAACACAACCCATGAAAACTCCTTTTGTTCAATAGAAAAGTAAGCAATTTCAAATCCATGCAGTATAACTGCTGGGTAGGCAAGTTATCTTCAAGGAATGACTGACCCCTATGGAAGGAAAAACCGAAACGAAAAAATTAAGTGGCAAAACTTGAAAAAAAGAGCATTGAAAATTTTTATACAAAGAGGACTTGTTTTCAATTCTGGTAATGTTGACATTTGCATTTATAATGATCTTTACCAACAGCAATAATGATTTTAAGAAGATTCTCTTGCAGGAGTTTGTCTCTGAGACAGACGGCATAATTCATTTCTTCAAAAACTTCTTTGCTTATTGCTTTCCGATGATAAAAAAATGAAAAGGATTTGGTAAACGGATTATAATTCTCGAAAAAATAGAATTTATCAAGTTTTAGACACACCGTCCAGACTATAAACCTTGCTTGATTAGGAAATCTTTATAGTTGTTTATTTTCAAAAGGAAGTAACTAAAGATAAATAAATGCAAAAAGGTCAAAACGTTAATAAGCAAACCCGGTACTCGGATATTTAAGTGTATTTTACACGTTTTCTTTTGACTCAGTTTTTCTTGCCTTTTAACAGCAAATTTTGAGCGATCAGATCAAGCCTTAGCAAAAAGGGCTTTCAAAAAATTGTACTGTAATGATCTAGATTAAGATCAGAAAGTTTGACAATGACTTCGCATAGTGGCAATAATAACAAACTGAAAGACTTACGTATAAAATTTAACATTCAAAGCGCATCTTGGTATTTCGTGATTTATGTTTGGTTCGTGTTTTTGATGACGAAATTGTATATAAATCTTTTCCTAAGGTATATACCGGGCCGGATTATCCTATAGCCTAGTATAAACTGAAGCCTAGAGCTCCTCAAACTTTGTGAGCCCTCGGGTTTTGGTACATTTGGTAAAAAAGTTTTTTTCACTACATTTGTGTTAAAATATGTGCTAATGTGATTTGCAGTAAATAGTAAAATAGTGGTATTACTTAAAGAACATTTTTATTGGCAAACAAAAGATAGCCA
Source organism: Tubiluchus corallicola (assembly GCA_030141605.1). NCBI lineage: Eukaryota > Metazoa > Priapulida > Priapulimorpha > Priapulimorphida > Tubiluchidae > Tubiluchus > Tubiluchus corallicola. The sequence goes on from JAQGDQ010000516.1 coordinate 21,694, forward strand.
TTATCGTTTATTTAATGAATTTGCAATACGTTTACTTCAGTCTATGTTAATGTCGCTAAAGTGGCGTGTGCTATACACAATACAATGTGTCGTAATTCATGTTAGCTTTACTTTTCTGTCATCAAAGAACCATAGTCTCTAGTAACAATATAACAAATACTACAGTTAGTACTATGGTCTATTATATTTAAGTGCACTGAATCTCATGGGATTGCCAGGGACGCGTTTAACTGACTTCTAATTACATATACATGTATAAGTGACCACACCTGCTTTCATAATTATACATTACAGAAAACGAAAATCCAATATCGAGTTTACTTTTTTACGGAACTTAATACATGTTACAAGTTTGTTTTCACGTCGGTAATGGACACCACACCTGTTTTAGCAGGTTAGGTGCGTATAGAAATCGGAACAGTATTGCTTTTGTTATTTGGATGATTGGATCCAGTCTAGGGTGGTCAGGTTTTGCATTAAGAAAACGAAGTTTCTTCGTAATAAGCGCAAAAATGACAATGACAAAATGACAATTTTGCATCTTTGTCAATATAATTATTGCGATATTTTGTAACGCTGTTTTGGCACAAAACTTATTTAAAATGAATAGTTCACTATCTGTATCAAAGTGATTTGGTAGAAAGAATGTTTTGGCCTAGATCGACTAACCTCTGTCTGCAGGCGATCTCAAATAATAATTATACAAGAGAAAGTGACCAGTTAACGGTGAGGTCAAAAAGCTCACATGCGTACGTGGTGGTCATCTCAAGTGGATGCTGTAAAAAAGTTATGTATATGATGAACAGTTTAATTTGGTTGTATTTAACGTTGTTATTTTGTGCAAGAGGTGGGTTAATTGGTTAAATAACTAATTTAGTGTGCATTGTGAGTCAGTGTGTTTGTTGTAATTATGGGATTTTGCCCAAATGCTTGAACCGCGAGCAATTTTAGACATGGGATTACGTATGAAGGATAGGTGTAATTTATTTATAAAACTAAGTCTGAATTACGTAACAAAATTACTTGCGATTCAAACTTTCTTGCTAAAAATAGTTTGATAAACAAAGCAGGCTATTATATTCTATATCAGTCAAGTAAACTGTTAAGTTTATCAGCTAATTATATTTCCAATAATATTTGAATAGTCTTTAAATTAGAACTTTTTAAAACGTTATTTTTGTATGAATTGGGAAAAGCTACAGTTCATTGTCACGTTTATTATTGTTATTGTTATGTCAAGAGAGAAAAAGAGAAAGAGAGGGGGAAGAACGACAGATTAAAAAAAGGTATCGATAAAGAGTGAGAAAAGTCGAAAATAAGTAGGGGAAAGAGAAAGAAAAGAAAAATGAGAAAATGTAAAACGTAGAATGAGAGAGAAAGGAAAGAGCGAAAGAAAGGCAAGGAAACGTAGCGTATGTTTAACATGTTTGTATATAGTAAATGTTGTACTAACGAATGACTACGTATCATTTTTCCAGCAGCCGTTAGACACTCCAGATTAGGTGTTCCACTCTCTGCCGAAGATGACTGCAACCCGAATATTGGCAATCAGTACTTCTCCCCGGATCCGGATGATTGCTCCAAGTTTTACATTTGCGACCATGGCTGGCCAAAAGTTCAGTTTTGCCCAGTTGATACAATCTGGACTCCAGAATTAGAAAGGTATACATAAAAATTATACCTATCCAAGTTTAGCAATCATAAATTGTCACTCAACAGGACAGTAAGAAAATACGTTGACTTGGTGAAGTTGAAGCTCATCACTTTGTGGTCTCCAAATTCTCTAGTTTGGTTCTACATGCCCCACGTACTTATGCCCCACGTACCTACGTGCCCCATTAACTTATAAATCTGAAAAATAAGAGTCGTCGCATAAGCTTTGTTATTAATGAAAAGAACGAAACAAAACTAAACATCTTTAAAACAGAGTTACTTTTGTGTAATTGGTGCGAGCTGCAAAAACGACAATTTTTAACTTTATGTAAGTAAAGGGTTTTCTTGACAATCACCATTTCCGTTACGTTTTGCAGATGTGAACCTCCGGATCTCGCCGTTAACCCTGATTGTGGCTACGTCCGTCCAGCTCAAGAAGATACAGGTGATCAGACAAACGACGATGCGTTCACGGAGTGTCAGTTTTACTGTCTGAGTCCAACAGACATCTGCATCAGTTACCGAGCAGTCTGTGATGGAACGCCACACTGTCCGGATGGCTCTGATGAACGGAACTGCGGTAAAACGGAACTGCTCATTGTGCTCAATTCATAGTTAAAGCAGAAATTCTATCGGTGTTATGAGACATGTTAACAGTTCTGACTACAATGCAGTTAAAACTGTCTTGGTATAACTGTCAAGATCTACGAAGCACGTGAAGAAAGCTCAGCTGTTGTAAAATAACGTAAATGTTGCTAAAAAAAATCTTTCAAATTTCAATTCCTGTGCTAAAAATAGTACTGCGAGTATAATTTTAATTAACATGATGGAATATTATAAAGTTATCAAGTATATCAAGAATTATAATACTGCAACGTTATAATACAGATGTTTTTCCACTCTGTAGCTCCCCCATGCGATCCAGCAACTTGCCGACTTCCGTCATGCCGCTGTTCCGGAGTTCATATTCCCGGAGGACTTCTCCCAAATGAGGTTCCTCAGTTAGTCACTATCACGATGGAGGGCGCCACCAGGCTAGAAGATTACAATCACTTGTATCAGCAAATATTCAAAAAAGTAGGTGAAATACTCCAGTAAAATTGACAAATGTTTATTAGTGTTCAATACATATTTCCCTGTATAAGACTTCGTCAGTGACTACAATATAAATAACATGGCATTAAACGCTAAAATTGAGTTGAAAGAAGATTTTAATAATTATCAACAATTTACAAGTGCAATTTTCTCTCGAGTTTATTAATTAATGCAATTATCTTTCAACTCAACTTTAGACATTAATGCAATATTTTTATGCTTTTGTCCTTGGTGGAATCTTATGCTGGGCGAAACACGTTTTGGACATAATAAACATTTGTCAAAGATCTGCCTCATGCAGCTACAATAGTAAATGCTAAAAAATATCCAGGTCTATATCTAAGTCTAGTTACCACAATAATTAGTGGTATTAATTGACGGAAGGATTGGTGAAAACAATCCCAGAATCGCAAACTTAAATCAGTTTGTTTGCCTTTACAGGTTGGGGCAAATCGAAAAAGAGAACGAAGACTTAATCCCAATGGTTGCCCCGCCGTCGGAACGTTCTTTACGATGCACCAATTCACAGACTACGCAGCAGTGCAAAATTTATTCAGCGAGGGCAATGAATTTGCCTCTCTCTCAATCAGGTAAAACCATCATCAAAGAAATTAAGTTAACTTTAGTTTATTTCAGTTATTTTGCCAACTAATCAACAAACAAGTTGTCGTTTCAGAAGAACATATTAGCCTTGGTAATAAGTTATGTACTGGTATTGCCACAACCAGCTAATTTGATTGAGACCTGCCGTTGATTTGTTGAGTGTTGGATTCCCGCTTGTAGAATTGAGAATTGCATACAAGTACCATTTTTAGCATAACAAGTCTTCCTCAAATGTACAAATTTCATTAATTATTTATAATACTAATTCCTAGATTTTTAATCGATGTATTAAATTAATTTTTTAATGAATGAATTTTAATTTTGTGACATCAAGCTTGATCAAAAAGCAAAAATGTGAAAAGGTTTAATTGAACTCGAGTTTGATCCAGGAACTTTTGAATTACGAGTTCAACGCTAATACTAGAGCTGTGTTGTCTAGTGATCATAGTATTGAGAGCTTTCCCAAGACTTGCCATCTTTAACATGAATAAAACGTTGAATGTCACTTGCAATCTGACAATAGATTATTTTGGATATTAAAATCAGTAGATATGATTTTAGGAACTTTCCCCTTAACGGACTTCATCAGCTAAATAGACTGTGCTGCTCAGAGAGACCCTCTGCCTAGCGGCACAATCTGTTCAAGTGTTACAGGCTGTTAGAGCGAAAACTACTGAAAGAAAAAATAATCTATTGTGCGAATATAAAGGGCATTCAACGTTTTATTCATACGAATTTTATTTAGTCATCAAAGTCCAGTTTCATATTGGAAAGATGCAAGTCAAGAGACATGGATGGCCGAGATCGCCGATCACAGAGACATCTTAGAAAAATTAGCGAACGTCCCACAAACAGCTGTTAAGGTTAGATTTAGCTTGCTAGTTTATACTAATTCATTAAGCTAATGTGTTTGTACATTCAATTCAATACTCATTCATTCATTCATTCATTCTCTCGTTCGTTTGTTCGTTCAATCACTCTGTGAGTAATCCTTTCACTCCATTTCATTCGTTCATCAGTAACAGAAAACTCATATTATTAAATAAAGTCTCATTTAAGGTAAGCAAACAGCACGTTTCGACGTTTAATACACATTGTTATTTTTATTATGGGAGTGATATGCTATTGAGTACATTACTGTTCTAATGTTGCTTTATTATCAATATACTTTGACTCGTTCAGGGCATGAGAGCTCCATATTTACAAGGCGGAGGAAACACGATGTTTCGCATGTTAGCCGAGCAAGGTTTTGTCTGGGACAATTCGTGGCCCTCAATGATAATGGATCCACCATTGTGGCCTTACACCCTAGACCACAGGTAAGAAATCTGAGGAGTAAAACCCGTAAAAGGTTTAATGAAACTAAACGACTAACTCTGACGAGTTTTGATATGCTAATTATGTTTAGAAGACCTTATGTTATTGCGACAATAAACAAAAAAGAGCTTGCAAGCCAAAAGTGATTCTTATCAACATTATAATTCATGTAATATACTTCATACGCAATGTTTTATATACCAAAGATTTCTAATATTTTACTGCGTTGTGAAATAACATAACGACTCAATATTCCTTTCCATTGCTGCTTTGTAATCATCAATGCCACTATTTTCTTTCACTACCAGTGTAGTTTCTGCTATAGTTAACTTTGCATTGCAAGGTTACGCTTCCATAACCATCTTTTCTTTTGCCAATATTAAAGGAGCCTCCAAAAATGTCCTATTCCTCCATGCCCAACAGAGCGGTTCCCTGGGCTCTGGGTGGTGCCGATGGTGGACTGGCTGGATCGGAATTACACCCTCTGTGAACAAGTGGATAGTTGTCAATTTCCGGAGAGCAAGGAAGAAGCTCTGGAGTGGTTCCGAGCGAATTTTAATCGGCATTACCAACAGGTACTGATGTGTTAAGTACGAATTGTAGTTCACTTTGAGCGCTAGTAGAGTTTTTCAAATGTGTTGGATGATAATAATTAACTGATGCTACAAAACTCCTTTATTACCTTTAAAAAATATTAAAAATTAATAACAATTACAACAGCAACCAAATGACAATTTGCTTGCGGATTTTTGAGAAATTTTCGAGGGATCAAACTTGGCTCTAGTCTAATATTACTTGATATCAATGTACGATGCTCTTTCCTATTATAGCCATGCAGCGCATTGACACATTTCTAGTGACAGCATATAGCAGCAGAAGGAAACGTCGTAAAACTTTAAACATAACTTCAAAAAATCACTAAGCAAAAGAGTTTACCACAAGATGAACGTCGTTGGTCGATTAGCTGCAAAAAAATTAAAAAGTCGAATGGGTGAAGGACATATGAAATATCCTGTATAATAAATTCAAAGTAGCTAGTCGTAAGGCTTGATTTATAGAGACTTTTTTACTTTCTTTTGGTACTGAGCTATGTAGTTGGTCAATCCTTTCAGCATCAGACTTTACTGTGAAACCCAGATTATTTAATGTGTTCTTTCATTGTTTTACAAGTAACATTATTGATCCGCTATTACGGCCAAACAACATCCGGCTAATGAACAGACTGGTGATTAAAAATACTGGAAAGTTAAACTTCCCACATTTATCATTCATGCGCGCTAATTTACACACACAGTTTATTTGTTTGCTTTGTTACACATTGTTTTACTTTATTAATATTACCAACTATACTTCTCTGTTATTGTGTTAGTGTATTTTATGAATATTGTCATACTTCGTGTATGTACATTGTACATTCGTGTAGTTTATACATTTGTACTGTACATATCCCGGTACATGTAACATTTGTCGTATTTTCAGAATCGGGCAGTGTTTCCAATACATCTCCGTCCACGATGGTTCTACGAAGCATATTACACAATAGAAGCAGTTCAAGAGTTTCTTGATGAACTAGAAAGCAAACATGACACGTACGTTGTCACCATCTCACAAGCGATTGACTGGATTAAGATGCCCACAAGGGTCCAAGACATTGGTCAAAGCGGCGCTCTAGGCTGTAACTATGCTGACCGAATGCCCTTGTGTGACAAGCCAAACCTATGTAGTTACTACAACATTACGTATGAACCGAATTCAGCCGAACATCCCGGTGACCGATGGTTTCAGACATGCAACGAATGTCCGGTTATTTATCCTTGGGTCGGAACACCCATGAACTAGATAACAGATTTATGATTGCTTTAGAATTAGTCACTCATTCACATAGGTATTTAAGTCTCACTGATAACATTCATACATCTGTTGTTTTGTAGACGTAAGTGTTTTCAAGTGTCCTAGTATATGTGTTGTTTTGTCTCATTTTCAAGCAGTCCACGACAGTATAGATAATATAAGGCATTTGCTAAAATAACAAATATACATGCGTTGATATATCAGTTTGATTAGCTAATGACAATTACACTAGTAAACAAATTTGACCAAGAGTAAGGTATATATAAATGTACAATAGATATACATAATATAGGCCCTACGTTTGGTCAAAATTAGTCTACAACATTTTTTATCGATATTATTACAAATAAATGGTACAAGTTTCTAAGATTAAAAATTTAAAGAGCAAGGTAATTTTGGTGACATTAGGTCAAAGTTTATTGAACGTCATTGAAAGGTCATCATTAGTCAACTCTGGATAACCTTCACCCCTTCCCATAGCTAATCTATTTAGCTCAGGTAAAGTGGATTATTTTGTGAATACAATGCAAAATATAAGGGGAAATAAGTCTCAGTGAGTTGAGTGACTATTGCATTTGCTTTGCGCTAAAGGTACGCAGCAATGAACATAGTTAGTAAATAGATAAGCAACTGCCCAGAAAAAATATTTGCCGAGTGGGTTCAGCTACCTATTTACTTCGTTAAGGAATGATGTACATGTCGATCAATTCAGTGTGTTACTGCCTCGCAAAATATTATTATTTATTTTACTTCAGTCATTCAAAATCCAAAAACAAGAGTAAAATAAGGCACAAGTAAAAAAACGCACATTGTTAGCTTTACGTATGCCAGACAGCATATCACAGTAACTAAAGCAAACTTATCAGCTGGTTGTTTTACTGATCACAGACTACTTGTGTGTAAATGTAAATTTACACTGAAGCAGAAGAAAAAAGGTGTGAAACCTCCAAAGAAGCTTGATACCTGTATGACCAGGGAAAGGAGAGATAAGCTCTAACAGTTTCTTGAAGGAAAGCTACCTGAATGCAGCGAGTACTGGCAAGAATTTAAAGTTCTCCTGCAAGAAGCTGCTGAACATACCTTTGGTAAGACGAAGAGATACAACAGCTGCTGAGAGACAAGAAACTCAACAGGAAGGCTCTCAGAGACTGCATCAGAACCTTTAAAAAAACCATTGGTTCCAGAAAAAAAGCGGAAAATACAGAGCAGTTTTCACAGGAAAAGAATCATGGAGAATTCTATGCAACATTAAATGAAGTTTACGGTCCAAGATCCAGGAGTTCACATCCTGTACTCTCGAAAGATGGCGTTCTTCTCACCTCCTCTGAGGAAATTAAAGACAGATGGGTGGAACATTTCAGTGAACTGTTGAACCAACCTTCTGAAGTAGATATAACCATTTTGGAAGAAATTGAACAGCATCCTATAGATGAATCATTAGATGTACCAATCACGGAAGTTGAGTTGGATCAATAACTCAAAAACACCAGACTCCTGGTCCGGATGGTGTGTTACCTGGAGTTCTTGTACACGAAGGTGCTCGCTTGAGAACTTTCCTGTTCACAATCATCACCTTATTCTGGACCACAGACAACTGATGGAAAAATCAAGGGAACAACGAAGGGACATGTACACTGCCTTTGTTGTCTTCACCAAGACGTTTGATACAGTAAATCTGGATCTGCTCTACAAAATTTTTGGGAAAGCTTGGCTGTCCCCCAAAGTTTATACAGATAATCAAGAAGCTGTGCTCAAATGTTCATGCTAGATTCATCGTTTACGGCGAATTGACAGAACCTTTTGAATATAATAGTGGCGTAAAACAAGGGTGTAAATTAGCACCTACCCTATATGGTATTTATGCTGCGGTTTTATTATGGCTTGCCTACAAAACCATAGGCCACCAATACAGCATCAAAACCAGGTTTAGATACGACGGTGACTTATTTGACCTCAGGAGACTCAAAAGTAAGACCAAAGTCTTCACGGAATACATCAGAAAGGCACAGTACGCCGATGATATAGCAATCTTCAGCGATTCTGCTATCGGTCTGCAGATTTTGCTTACAGCATACAACGAAATGGCTAAAAAGATGGATTACTAAAACTGAAACCATGTGCATTGGACCTCTAGTCGAGTTTTTCATAGATGGTGAAAAACTGAAGAATGTAAAGCGTTTCAAGTATCTCGGTAGTTATGCAACCGAAGAATGTTTGATGAAAGAAAAGCTTACATCACGCATCCAAGCAGTGTCCTGTGCATATGGAAGACTACGAAGTAGAGTTTTCGACTCACATAAACTACCTCATCAACGAAAATCAAAGTTTACAATCAGTGCCTGATGCCCTTACTACTTTACGGGTGCGAAACTTGTACTCTTTATTATCACCAAGTCAGACAGCTTCGCACTGTACAACAACGTCACTTGAGAAGGATCTTGAAAATCAAATGGGATGATTACATTAGTAACGAAGAAGTTTTAACTCTTGCAGGTATTGAAGACATCGAAATCAAATTGGTAAGAAGTAGACTGCGCTGGTTGGGCCATGTATCTAGAATGGATAATGAGAGACCAGTGAAAGCCCTTTTGTATGGGGAACTAACAGAAGGGACACCCCCCATTGGACGCCCTAAGTTAAGATACAAGCATACCTGTAAAAGTTCTTTGAATCGTAGTGAAGTTCTGGATGAATGGCAAAGAATCGTTGAAGATCGACCATCGTGGAGAGCAACAATGTGGAAAACGTGTAATAAATCCAATGAGAAAAGAGCCAGTGCATATGAGAAAAGAAAAGAAAAGAAAAGAAAAGAAAAGAGGAAGAAGGCCACACCTAAGGACAATTAGTCAATTAGTGATTTTTCACACTTAATGAACTCTGTTATTCACTACTGTATATATTATTTTTAAATTGTGTTTATATTTTGATCTGTTTTTCATCAAATGTGTTCCGCCCGTTTCGGGCTAAGGCGTCGTATATGAATATGCTAGTTTACAGAAACATAGTAAGCTTAAACGCTTATACAAGAAACGGTTAAACCAGAGACTACCGCTATAAAACAGTGTACAAAATGCTACAAAATCATTTTTCTTTTTTTTCTTAACATCTACAGAACAGTTTTTGGACCTCCAAATAATACAGTTGGCTCTTGCACATAATAAATATCTCTGGTAACTCAGTACATGCCTCATATCCTTAATAAATACTATGTTCCAACACAATTGATTTTAATAGTTTCTGGTTATAAGCTTTGAGTTTGAAAAACAAAAGAGAAGGAGAGATGGGGAAAAGGAGCGTATTGAGTAAAAAGGCTTAGAAAACACCAATGTATCACTGGCAACATTTTATCTACTTTCAGAAAGATATTTCAGGTGACTTCAAAAGAGTTCTGTTAGCTCTGATCAATACCTGATCTTCCCCACATTAGTTGCACAACTTGCAACAAAATAAATTACTTCAAACTTAAAAGTACATGTATAATTAAAAACCTAATTACGTACTTTGTGTATAATTAATGTCAGCAATTGTTCATGACGTTAACAAAAAGAGTGCAGAACATCCGTACAATACTTGCTTTACTTAATTTAGTTTTTATTTACATAGTGAATTTGAAGTATACTTTACATATAATAATACGCATGTGGAATGTTTTGTTAATTGAATATACACTTTTAACTTGCTAGAGCGATTTAACACATCTAACTATAATTCGTAATAAAAAGCTGTACATTTCCATAATGCACATGTTTAACCCCCATCCTGTGATGATTTGTTTGCTGTGAGTATATATGATCCACAGGCCTTGCTTCGATACAATATGACTTTCCAATGAAAGTGCTCCAATTTTCAAAAGTTTAACATTAAATTTCCCTGTATTTCAAGTTAGATTTAACAATTCAGTATTATTCATTGTGAATTTAAACCACTATCAATGCCAGTCTTAGCTTGTAAGATTTCAGATAATTAGTTGGTCACCTATTAGAACTTCAGACTCAGAATGAATCAAAATTGGAGACCATCTAATTAGCTAGAAATCACGCTCTAACGCAAGTTACGTAGCAGTGAAAACTTCTAAACCGGACGGCCAGTTGTATGCGGTAAACTTTGGACAATGATGCTGCTGTGGAACACGGTACAGTTTAGCAGTCGTGGCATCTAATTTGTATGCAGACGGTTCCTGGCTCCAGTCCACGCTCTACTCCAAATTCTTCACTTTTCCTTGTATTCAAATTTGATTTCAAAATAGAATTAATCGTGCATTTGTACCATCTTTAATAGGTATCTTGAAATGTAGGAATATAAAATAATATTATTTAATTGTCAATGGGAATGTCAGGATCAAAATTAATTGAAATTGGATAAATATAATTAGTTACAGAATCGCTCTAGTGCGAGAACCTAAGACTGGAAATGCTGATCTGGTCGGCCATCTATTAAACAACAATGATTTGTCATGTTCACTGCGGAACATAATACTCTACCAGTTATTGATAGTTGTAACCAAAAGCTTAGATCAATGGCTCCATTACAAGCCGTATTCCAATCTTTCCATCAGTAATAATCTTGTTGTTATTAATATTATAATTAACTCCTAGTAAAAATAGGATGACAAATCAAAAATCATAATAAAAGCTTAACTTAATTTTTATGCTCAAAAACGTGTACTGTTTTTGCTAGGACTTGCGCCATTAACGAACATGTACCATGGTCGAAGAAATAGACAATGAATTAACACTAGCTAAAGCGTGTTTTTGGCAGTTGATTGCCGGTATTGCTGCAGTTGTACAGTTGTTATGCACGTTTTCTAAAAATGTAAAGAGAATTCTGATGAATTTGTTAAATTAACTTGCAGTATACATTTGACATAACCTTTTTGCTATATGCTTTTTCACAAATTCTTGGAGTGTGGTATTGTCTGTCAAAACTGGTTAGATTGTAATGTTAACCCTATCTCTAAAAAAAATCTAGTGTAGGGCGCCGAGTAACCCTCTAGCCAAAGTAGGACACTTCCGGTAAAACGCATGTGCTAAATTTCCGAAAAAGCAGTGTCGTACTTGGGCAGCCCAGGTAGGACACTTGCGATTTCTGTCGAGAATTATGACATAATGAAACGTAAAACTAAATTTGTTTTAGAAAAAAGTAACGTTATAATATTATGATGGATGACACTCCTTGACAATTTACAATGTATTTTGTACAATAATATCATCATTATTATTAGCTCCATTAATATCATCATAACATTAAACTAAGTATGTAACATTTTAACGAGAGAAACTATGTAGGGCACATAACTCGCTAACCCATTTGCTTAGTAGAAAACCATTATTTGTCCAAGAGGGAGTGAAAAAGATTACCTGTCTGTGAAGCAAGACAAAATAAAAAATGATAATTATACCCTAAGCAAATGTCGGAATCACCTAAAAAGTGCACTTATTTCACTTCAAAGAACATTAATATTGGCAAATATTAATAATACTAGCTCAGAATAAAATTATTGTAGTTTATCAGATGTATAATAAATTATTCAACGTGTATTGACGTTTTTAATTATTATTACATAAACAAGGAGAAAGCACGGTATCAGTATGCTTAACGAACTCAATTCGCGACCTGTCTCTAGTGTCCTACTTGGGCAGCCCATGTACGACGCGTCCTACTTGGGCTAGCCTATGTATGTCAATTGTCCTACTTCGGCTAATGGCTTACTCGGCGCCCAACATCTAGTACCAATTTGACATGTGATGAATTGCACCCCATTTCTCTAACTGCTGTTGTTTCTAAGTCTCTCTTTTTCGGACAGTATACTCTAAGTCCTCGCTTAACGACGCTAATGTGTTCCAACAAAACACGTCATTAAGGCAACCGTCGTTATGAGAAGTTACAATGCCTTCCATAGAACACAATGTAAAAGCATTCAGTTGCCTTCCACACCCAAAGATTAGTAATGCTTGGCTTATGTAAAAGTGTTCAGTAAGTTGCTATACAGGACAAGAATCAATAATGCCTGGCAATGTAAAGCTTTCAGTTGCCGTGCTGTACAAAAATGCTTGGCTCATAAATAAAACACTAAACAGGATGTTTGTTCCTGACAATTTTTAACTAAACGCTAAAGAAAACTAAAGTTTGTAGTGAAAATTCAATTTTGAAACTTTCTTCATTGACGTATCTTCCTTTGGTTGATCCTGTTTCTTCTTTCTTCTATGCTTGTTTTTTGCAAAAAAATCTTGTGTTGGTTGCATAGACTCTCTTTTTTCTGCTAAACCTTCTTTTCAACACTGTAAAGCATTAGCAACATCTTGTCCCACTTCTTAATTTCACTCTCTAACTGAATTTTTTTCACAAAAAATTCAAGTCTTACACCAATACTGTATTTTGTGCAGACACTTTATGTAGATGTTTATCCCTAGCCATTTCTGATTAACGCTCCTGAGAATATTTCTAGTGTTGTTCTTCCGACAGTGTAAATACAAATAAAGTGAAGGCAGCAATAATACAATAATGTAAACATAAGAGATTTTTATCAGTGGAATTTCACCTCTAGGCACTTGGGAAAGTGCTATAGTAATTAGCGTGTGGTCAGCAATGAATCGTCACTACAGACCTGTGTCTGCTTATTACGATTTAGATTTTTTTAGATATTATTACTGTGATTTCTGTTAATAGGGCTAGTGTAGCAAACGTAATTTCAGTACTTGAAGGCCGAAAAATTGTCTTTAAATCGATTCATGGATCGTTAAGTGAATAAAAGGTGTCAAAAGAACAGCATTGTTAAAACGAAATATCGCTAAACGGGGAGTCGTTAAAGGGCACCTGAAGTAGGTTTCAAAAAAATTGCCTTAAAAAATTATACTACTTTACAGCAATTTCATGCACATATCGTATTCGCGTTGAAAGGAATTTAACAGTAATGGCAAATTTTTTTCTAGGCCACTACATGATTTACGTGAACACAATTCTAAATTATTTGTACAGTACTCTCGCACTAATATCAGAGCCCATTTCTTCTCTTCTTGTGTTGTGGACCCCTGGAATTCACTTATGTGTGAAAGTTAATGCGGCAAATTGATGAGGAGACACCGTCAAAAACCCTATTATGGTTAGGTCTCTTAGACTTCGCAAGCAAGTTTTGCGCTTCCTTGACTTTCCCGTGCACGGCCTTGCTATGTACCGCCTTAAGTGGTATTTATGTAGCATATACGGATGCAGATGCGTTTTCCAACTGCGGAAATCAATAGGAAATAGCTGCAGACAAAGAATAAGGCATACCTAAGCTGCATAAACGTGTGCATTGAAAACAATATAAACTGGTTTTATCAATTCCAAACCCCTAAAAATGCATCTGCAGCGCCACTTTACTATGTACATGGAGCCGCAAATTACCTCATCATTGTGTACCACGGCAACAGCGATACTACTGTTCATGGTGAGGTGGTCTTTGGCGCCACCGCAGCACACAGGGTTGTCGAGCAAGCATGCATATGCCACATAGTGTTGCAGTTAATATAACAGTTAACAGTTTGACAGCTTTTCAATTATTTACAACTGTTGCTGCAAAAAAGCTCCAGCACTACCAAACCATTCCTAATTAACCTAATATGTTAATTAGGTTCACTGAAAAAGTTATTTTATAGCTGCTTCCTGCTTAGAAAATGTAGTAACTGCACATCATTAACACATTCCACTCATGATTATATATGATCGTATCTCGAAAACAGTAAAAAGTGACATACGTACACTCACATCTCGGTTTGCCGGATCTAGCTAGCTTTTGCGGATATTGGAAGGATTGGACAAAATCTGGACAGTCCCGCATACTACGGACAGTCTGTTGTTTTGTGAGCTGATCGCTAGTTCGTGGGCCGCCACTTTGTTTACGTCATTACATCAGTGCAACCAAGCAGCATGTAACGACACGTATGTAGCTTGTATGTAAGCATCTTATTTAAGCATGTGCAGAAAAAATATAGAGTCAATTATGAGGAGGTATTTGAGTCAATTGCAGACAGTTTTTATATACTTTTGCATAGGAGCAGCCCGTACTAGGCATTTTTGAGATAGTTATGCAATTGATTCTACATTACCATGAGTCTAAATGCACGGCGTCTACTGTGTATTAGCTTAGTATCAGTAAATACGGGCAATCGGCAAATTTGGACCGACGTCTCCCTGCTTTTGTCCAGCAAACTGAGATATGAGTGTATAATGAATGACTTACAGTTTTAGCACACACAAACCTGCCTTTAAGCATGTATTTGAAAAATGTGGTTTGTGACTATGTTTTTGTTGATGGGCTAGAACACAATATAAGAACTGCTACAGTTTTTTAAATTTATGTTATAACTTAACCATATAACTGATTGCAGTGTAAATAGAACGGAACTTTTTTTGCCACACATCACAGCAAAAGCCCATGTTATGTGATGGAATTAGTAGCACAGTTAACAAATTGGCAGCAACAGCCAGTCTGCAGTAGACGTAATGGGCATATGTTGATGACGATGATTTGCTGTCTTACATTAATCCCTGACTCTGCAATGTTTATCGTTGATCCTATCATGTCAGCCCACATAAATCTCACTTTCCGTGTAAAACTACAAATTGAAGCTCCGCCCACAACAATATTATTAAAATTATTGTTTCAACTAATCAGAAGAAATCACAGGTTCATTACGAGGGGTTGGTGTTGTTCACTATTATTAATAATGGTCAATTAATTTATAGGCTTTGTGAAATGCAGCAAGTAATGAAAACAGACAGTGTCCCACTCTGGAATGCCACTCTACAAATTACATGTCCACTATAGTTAATGGAGGTATCTGCACCAGTCCGAAAATTCATTTAGATCCCAATGATCTGCATCACGAATCCGTTCGCTCGTCTTTGCCCTGCATTTGATTTAACAACCCAACTGGCTGTAAATTGGATTTATCAACTTTCTAACTAGTTTTCATTTTCCGTGTTTTTCCGATTGCTTGTTCTAAAATTGCTTGTCCAGTCATATTGTCACAAGTAGTATCTAAGTCGGTCTGACGCAGATTCTATTAGCTTTGAGGCAGCGATTACTTGACAGAAAATCCTCTTCAATGTCCCATTTTTCCATTTTCCTTATTACTAAATTGCTTTAAAATACTGTAGTACAAGAGGTGCTAGCGCATAGATTTTGTTTTCAGAATTTCTGTTTATGTGTTACGAAAAGACAACAATGCTAATTATGATAATGCACAACAAGTAACTTTTCCAGTTTTTTGTTTGGGCACATTACTTTCTATGGGTTTATCCTCTTCCTTTTGGTTTTGTTTTGAATTTTCTTAATTGCAACTCTGCAAAATGTTCTGAAGTTTATAAAAACAATAATGAATTAAATACAGTAGTAAATTTTAGTACTAATTTTTCTATATTTCAGGCTTAAACATGCAGATGACCAAGCCAGGTTGACCAGTCATCTGTCATGTTATTATTTAATTTTTATAAATTAAACTGCGAATTTAGTAAAAGCATTCCGTCACATTGGAATAGCTGTGCAATGGAAGCAATGTTGCAGTCTGTGAAAAATATCTGGATGACTTGCAGTTTTAAACTGCCAGTACATAGTTTTAGAGATCACTCATTGTCAAAGAAATTATGCTGTACTTTGAGGTATCGCTATGGTAGTTCTAATTATAGAAATTTAAGCTCCCACAATGGTTCAGAAAGTGATAGTGATGGCTCAGAAAGCGATGGCAGTGATGCAGCTCAATCCTTGTATCCAAAAACCACAAACATAAGGCGAAGTCAAGCTTCCAAATCATATCGTCCACCGACGGATCCTGCCAAAACCAGCATACTGTTGTTTCCGGGGCAAGGGAGCCAGTTTGCTGGAATGGCAAAAGAACTGACCCAGTATCCTAATGTTGAAGAAATGTTCAAAGTGGCTAGTGAGTGTTTAGGATATGATTTGCTGGAGTTATGTGTACAAGGTCCAAGGTCGGAATTAGACAAAACTGTGCATTGCCAACCAGCTGTATTTGTGACGTCACTTGCAGCTGTTGAAAAACTGCGCTATGAAAATCCACAGGTAAGGAAATATGACAAACCTAACTACCATTTAACATTGATACTTGAACTGAGCACTCATTGGTTACTCTGAACTGAGAATGATGACTTCTACTGTACACGTTAAGCCTTTAACTTTTCTGTGTTAATCATGCTAATCCATAGGTCCCACAATTTAACGTAATGTAAAATTTATTTGTGTAGCGAGCTACATCATTTAAAAGCTCATCATGCTGAACAATAAAACACATTTAAAATTCATAAGATATATTAAAATTTAATATACTCAAAAAAATTAATTCATCATAAAAAATACAAGCTAAGCAAGTATTTTAAGACGTGTGTTTAGTTTATAAGAATCTAATGAGTTTGGATCTGTTAAACTTTTTGAAAGAATGAGATATATTTTGCTCTTTATCATCCAATTTAAACTAGTTTGTTAAACCTATTTTGGTGTTAACTTAGAAATACCTATCGAAATTCTGTGGCGTAAGCAATGACTACTTACATTTGTAAATTTTTTCGCGTTTAAAACAAATACATACCTAGAGGTAGTTACTATAGGATTTGTGAGCATAATAATTCTGTTATTACTGATTTTCAGGCTATAGAGAACTGTATAGCTGCAGCTGGGTTTAGTGTTGGAGAATACACAGCCTTAGTATTTGCCGGGGCTATCAGTTTTGAAGATGGTATGAATGGAATAGTATCAAAGTGGTATTAAAATCCTTTATTCGACTTGTTAGGAGCCAAAAGTGATTCCTTCACTCACTCACTATCATACTTTATTCAACTCCAAAAGTATTTATCCAGTTGAGTTAAAATTTGGTAGGATGATTACATCTAATGATCTAGGGTGTAAAATTGTAGTACTGCTTTGTTAATTAATTATAGCTGCTTAATTAATAATTTATATTGTTGACTAAACGAAAGATCATGAAGATCAGGAACGCATGCTACCAAAACTGTAAAGCCCAAGTAATTGTCAAGTGTTTAGATGATTTATCCTTGTAAACCTTGATGCTCGGGTATAATTTTTTCCTATTGAGTTCAATACCAAGGGCAGTGTTTAGATAATTCACCAGCATTGTTTTGCTCTTTGTTAATGGTAATCCCGTAATTTACAGGTAAGAAGAGGAAAAACAGCTCTTGAAATTAATCAGTGAACCATATTAGTGTTGGATATATTGCTTTATTCATTAAAATGATGGAATTGCCATTATTAGATCAGTAATTTTTTCCAGCCCTGGATAACAAGCTCTGTGCAATGGAAATTTTGTATTAATTGTTATTTTAACAGCAATTCACATTGTGAAGATGCGAGCAGAAGCAATGCAGGAAGCATCTGAACTGATTTCTGGAGCAATGGCATCTGTGTTCTTGAACTCCCAGTCAAAACTCAAACTGGCTTGTGAAATTGCAAAGGAGTATTGCCGAAAGCATAATGTTGAGAATCCAGAGTGTCTTATTGCAAACTACCTGTATCCAGAGTGCAAAGTAATTGCTGGCAATGACGAGGTACCAAGTCAATTACTCCTATCACTTAGATACTCCAGACATTTTTGTACATTTAATGTAACTCTAATATGCAAGTCCTTTTCTGCAAAAATAGTGTAGTAAATGAAAATGCTCAGGTATATTGATGGTTTAGCTGAATGGCTTTTAGCGCAAAGTGCTTAAAAATGAAAGAAGAATACACATTATTTTATTGTTATGTTGCTGGTAAATTTAAAATTAAGGTCTAAAATCCGTTATTCATTTTTATTGGTGACAAAAATTATGCAGAGTGATAGCATATTATGTTGTAAACTTTAAATTAAAGATTAAATTCTTTGTGAACAGATTCTGAAGCGTAAGTTATTGCTAAATTTTCTAATATCAGCTTTCACCTTTCACTTGCTCATTTTCTTAAGCTTATAAATTTTATGTGCAGCCTTTGTTGAGTCCAATAATTATAAATTCCAATTATATAATAAACATATTGATTGCTGTTGTTTGCTTCAGCTTACAAATTGTTATTAATGATGCTACATGTAATAAATTTGTTTCACTTCTGACAGTTTGTTTTTGATTTTCACTGATGCTGCACACAATTGTAGCCTATTCAGCAATCAGAAGTTATTGTCATAAATTTGAAATTTAGGTTGATTTTAATTCGACTTTTATTATTTGTAAAGGTTTATCAGGACATAGGCATCCCCGATAAGATCACTCTGTTTGTTCCCATAAAAATTGTTGTTTTGCAGGCCATAAAGTTTATAGAAGTTAATAAACACGAATTTAATCTGCTGAGGGTGAAGCGACTACCAGTCAGCGGTGCATTTCATAGCTCACTAATGAAACCAGCTGTGGAACCTTTGCGGAGTGCCTTATCTAAAGTAACTGTAAAAACACCGTTAATACCAGTGCATTCAAATGTTGACGGGAAGCAGTACAAATCTCCTGAGCACATTCGTCAACGACTTGAAAAACAGGCGAGTTTTATTTTTCCTTTGTTTAAAATGATATTTACACAACAAATATCAAAATTATCTGTATCTAACAGTCTATTAGACTTGGTACAACAAGGATAACTTTCAGGTATGTCCACTTCTGATAAATAGATGCTAAATAAATAAACTGATTAGCTAATGAATAATATGCTTTGTATGCTTACTCTGATGTTAGGAAAGATTGCTAGTCTGAAAAAATGTGTAGCCAAAAAATTGATATACACTTATGAAATTGCAAATGTGATAATACAAAAAAACTTTTGCAATAATGAAATGTACATGTATCATCTTACTCCATTCTGGTGGCGTGGCACTCTCCGAGCATTTGATGTTTAAAAGGCCAAGATTTGTGCTTTGGTTCTAGTACAATGCCAAGGCCCTACGTTCCTAAAAGAATGAAATGAATTAAGTGAATAACTTGAAAAAAGCTGGCTTGGCAAAAAGATCTGTCGACATAATAATAACATTTAAGCCAAGGCGATTAATGATGTCGGCCAGAAATATCCAGGAATTATACTTTTCAAAACAAGCTACATCATTGGTGTTAGATAACAGAGGCAGAAAGTGCATTTCACTGATTGTCTGCTGCATTTCTAAAGCTCCATAACTAGTTGCCACACAGTCAGAGCATACACAAAACAGATTATAAAATATTCATCTGTATTAGTACTGACACAGTTAACTAGGAATGTTTTGATGAATGCATGTTCGTGAGCATAAACAAAACTACATTCAAAATAGCAAATTAACATTGTTTGTCAATTCTAGGTTTACCGTCCTATCAAATGGGAACAGACTATGCATGTTTTGTATGAAAGAACACAAGGTGTAGCTTTTCCTAAAACCTATGAGGTTGGACCTGGAAAACAGTTAACGGCAATTTTAAAAGTGGTCAACCAGAAAGCCTTTGACAGCTGCACAACAGTAATTTAGTTCCGCATAATAACATTTGCAGAAATGTATTGAAGAATCTTCCCCAGTGGGTGCATACCTGTTTTATAATTGTTTTATTTGCATAATTTTACTGTATAGTAGGTACTCGTATTTTTGCAGTTGCCTTTGTAAACCTAATAGACAGTCGTTTAGAATTCAAAATCAGGTGAAAGTTTTTGGTTCAATTAGTCAGTCATGTGCTTTATCAATGTTTGATTTTTATTTACTCAATTATTGTGGAAGCTTACAATTCCCCACCTGCTGCTATACAATTCAGGATTCTCCATTTGCTACAGCATTCCACGAAGCACTAATATCCGGCAAGAAACCAAGAGGACAGCTATTTAGATGTTCTGAAGAAAGACTTATTAAATACTCCACTTGGCTTAAATAATGTGAATACTTGGCATGTAGCAACAGATTGGGGTACACAGCATCAAAACGAAGCACCTAAGATGATGATGAACTGCACAATTCAGTGCAACTAGGTATTGCAGGTTTTTTACATATAAAGTTATAATGTTAAAACAATGTTTGTTAAACTGGTGATCATCTGCTGTTATAGTTTTGTTTTACATTATAATGTAAAAGTCTAGTTGGCTTCAGTTAGAGGGACAGAATTTTTATAGGTAAGTGTTTACTAAAATATCAAGACAATGGAAGAGAAATTAGAAATAAGGAGCATAAAAATTGTATTTAAATATTCGCATTTAAATAGTCAAGTCTTTTAATAGACAAAAGTTGCCTTCGCTGCATGAGGCTGGCTTAAGGACTTGGGATTCGACTTGAGACTTAAAATGAAAAACTTAATAAGTGACTTGCCAACAGATGTAAGGTGATAGGAATATACTATACATAGCAGTATTTGGCAATTTATGCAACATTGTTTCATTTTTTGTCTGTGCTGCATTTTCTTATGTCACAAAATACTTAGTAATGCGCAATATAACAGAGTGGTCAACATGTAATTATTATATATTTTGCTGATTGATCAAGACTATTGATAATAACACATCTGCACATTAGTGTTAATAGTGTATCATATGGATCGATAAATCATATAATTTCGATTAAGATATTTCTTGTTATGTTTTATTTTTGCTACTGTAAATTTTTTACAGAATGCTCATTCAGTTTTATAGAAATAAATGAAATGAAGTTTTTCATTACGCCCTAGTTCTGTAGTTTTTTCTTGATCATCTTAGATAAAGTTATAAACTGCATTTACACTTAGCTGCCTCAGCATATTTCACTCGTGAGAAATTGCAATTTCTGCTCTTGAAATGTCAGAGCTCACTTACAGACACTTACAAACACAACTAATGCCAACAGTCTTCTAGTAGATTTAAATTGAGGAATTTTTGTCGAGAGTCATCAGTTTCCTGGGAATTTATGAAATTTGCACATAATTGCAAAAGTGCACTGTATGTCATGAATTCTTGGAAAGATTAAAGGGTCACTCATAAATTATGTAAGACCTGAGTAGGAGTGGCAAAGTGAACTGTTACAAGTGTGACAGGAGATAAGGGAAAACTTAGATTTTTTCCTGTTTTATGAGGTGCTTATAAAGCTGGACCAACAAAGTCACTTCTTTTCAAAATATTAAAAATGTTATAAGTTAAAAAAGCAATGAAAACAATTTTAGAACATTATTTTTTTGAACTGTGGTATCAATATTTTCCCAAATTAGCTGACAACTAACAATATCATTAATTAATTATGACTGTGATTGCCAGATTTTTTCTAAGCCATTACTGTGGTTTATTGTACCAATTATTTACCATTTTTGGTTATGAGTTGGAGAAAGGAGACAACTTTTCAGCATTTCCTTTCTCCAAGTCATTACCCACAAAGGTAATAATTGCTACAATAAACCACAATAATGGTTTATAAAAAAATCTGGCAATCACAGTCATAATTAGTTAATTATTTTGAACTAGTTGTAGAATATGATAATATTTCTAAAATGCCCTGGTGTTTTCATACCACATAATATTTGAGCCCTTTCTAAACTGTTTCTTTAACAGTGGGTAGAGTATCAGTTTCCACTTCTTTAACTATGATTTCTTATCTTAGGGTGAGCACAATGGAATAATCATCGTTTCTAAAAATAAACCTGAACACTCTTCATTACTAAAGGATGAAATTAAAACTGTAGTTGAAAAAAATTATAAACAATTATTTTCTAAATTATAAAATAGCTCTCAATGAAAAGTGACTTTTGTGCCACATTGTAGAATGAAAAAATATGGGTGGAAAAGCCCTGCAACACAAGTTATGGATTGTTAAGTTTCTGGTTCCATATATGTTAGCTTATAAGATGATACAAATTGAAAAGTTTTTGCCATATTTGAATGATAGCTTATAAGATGATAAAAATTTAAGTTTTTGCCATATCCGAGTGATATTAAATATCACGAATGTTATGTACAAGCAACTTATGATAGCTGTACATTAGTAACACTAAACAAGTTACTCTTCCAGTAATCCAGGCTTCTGATGAGTCAAATATATGACTTAAAAAGAGTAACACAATCAAAAATTGTGCAAGTAATAATTTGCACCTGAGAAGGTACAACTGTCTGCATTGTGAACCTTGATCACTTGCTCTTAATACTTTAGTAGGTACGTTGCAGCTACAACTAGTAACACTATACGCAATAAAATTATAGTAATACGTGTACAAGTGTAGGTGTGCGGCGCACCGCGGGTGCACATTCATAATTTCAAGCCATGCCTTTGAAAGAGCTCGCGCACGCGCTGACGCACATATGATCTGTCAGCGCAGTGAGAACACCAGCAGACATTCACATTGTGCAAAACAATGCTAGTTTAATGTTGACTGTACTCCGTTACTTTTAGCTGGCGTAGCATGACTTTGTTCGCTTGTGCTCCTTCGCGAGAAGGTATTTTACCTCACATATGTGCTTGAGTTTGCTGTGAACAAAAGTTCTGCGAATGGAACACTGATATATATTGTAAGATCAACACGATCTCGAGTAATTCGAGCGCTTTCAATATAGCACTACAAACTTATTATAGGTGGCTAATTAATTTGTACCAGTAGCATGGGCAGTAGCGGACAGTCACAGCACGAATTTGAAATGACGGGCAGTCATGCATCCAAAAATGATGACATTGTAAAATCAATTAGGGTTAGGGGGTTGATACGTAAATCGAATAATTAAAGGGTGATCATGTAGTTTGCGCTTAATTGTAAGCCGTAAGCGATATTTAATAATGCCACATGTGATACATCAGTTTACTTTTAATCTAATATTAAAATCGATAATTAGTCAATTAATAAATAATGCGATAAATAAAATTTTACAATCAAAAAGAAAAATGCAATGTTGAACTGAATGGTGACTGACTCGGTTTTTCCCAGGTATTTACTAAACAGTGGATATGTCTAGTAACTTTAACAATGAAAAATATTCTAAGTACTTTTCGGCATTTGAATTCTAGTGTGAACTCTACATTTTCTTACAGTCGATTTGCATATTTTTAAATTTGAATTTCCGAGTAGGAAGTCACGAAGCACAGAGGCAACACATTTAAGTCTCTAGCAAAAGACCGCAAGCAGGTGATAGGGACTGTTAATTGTTTAGGCTATTGACCTATACAAAAATGGTGGTTTTTATTTGTTTATTGAGTTCAAATTATTGTTGTTTAATTGTGTAAAGAGTTGCCAGAGCTCGACCATGTGAGTGTCCTCATACGACACTTGATGGCTGGATGACCAGGAACTTGGTAACTGTAAATTATGGTCAATTGTCGGGCCACTTGTTTTAGTACGTTAAGTGTTACGATAAGCCGGTAAGAATAATTGCAACCTAAAGCGACGCTTACCAGACATCCGAAATGCGTATGCGATATCGATAAAATCGGTTTATATTGTTTTCAATACACCCGTTTATCAGACCTGCCTTACGCATTATTCTTTCATTTTTATATGCAGCTATGCCATAGGTGGATAACGCATTCCGGATGTACTTCGCAACGGCCTGAACACTTGTGTGTCTGCAATTAAATACACAAATAGCCAAGTAACAGGCCTTGCGGCAGTACTATTGGCACACAATCGTACGGTCTAGCAGGTACAAGCTGATTTTCGTTACGCGTTTGACCTACATAATAGATCTAGGATTCTAGGTAATTACTACTGCGACATTCTCACATGTATGTGCTGTTTTAATGAAAAAGGCAAATGGAAAGACTCGATAATGTTATGTTGGAAAGGTAAGTATCATCGTTTTAAAATAATATATATATATAATGTTCAACAATAATAAAGTTAAACTCGAAACCCTTGGCAATTACAGTTACCTTACTACATGTAATAACAAAATGATCTTGTATCTCATACGTATGGTAACCTACGTAGCTGCTCGTTTACAGCACGCTGATAGATATCCAAGAAACTGCTGGCATTTTCAACAGGTATGGGTACCTATGTAGGTATTTAAAGTTGGTTAGAGATTGAATGTTTCATATAACCCAAAATAACCCTTACACAAACGGCTACAAAAATTAAAGCCATAACAAGAGTCAAAATAAGCTACAAAGGTGAGCTAAAAAGTACACTTCAATGAAAAATCTCACAATTACAAGACAAGAATAAAATACACTGTTTCAAACCACCACAGTTGATTTATCATCAGGTGGAAGATTAAAAAAGAGAAATGGCATGAAATTACTAAACTATGCTAATTTTTGGAGGATTTTTATATTATAACACATGAATTTCACACTTGAAAAAGGATGCAGCCACAAAAAAGCACAGACACAAATTGCTTGCCACAATCAGAGTATCTTAGAGTGAGATCAAAACTCATATGAATCATAATGTGTGGACCAAATATTTGTTAAAAATATTGAGGCATTGCATCATTTCATTGCTAGAGGAATCTGTCCATTTTCATTGACTC
Source organism: Tubiluchus corallicola (assembly GCA_030141605.1). Classification (NCBI taxonomy): domain Eukaryota; kingdom Metazoa; phylum Priapulida; class Priapulimorpha; order Priapulimorphida; family Tubiluchidae; genus Tubiluchus; species Tubiluchus corallicola. Next base: position 46,604 of record JAQGDQ010000516.1, read on the forward strand.
CAGTCTTTTGCTTCTGACTTTGGCTCCATGACTCGAACTCTGACACCACAGCTACAAATTTTTTCCAGTTGTTCACATAGTTTTGTACTATTTTTGCAGGAGCGAATATTTTTATTTAGTCACTGTCTTCATTGTCCATCATCTAGCACTGATGAAGACTAAACAGGAGCTGACTGAGTTTCCTGTTATGTTAAATACCATCACAGCATGTCTTAGACAAAGCTACTGAGACGTTTTTATTACAGTCTAAAAGGTAATTCTACATATATTTTGTGGATGAATCATACAAATTTCAGATCTAACTTAAGTAAATGAAATGAAATAATAATCTAATAAAAAATCAAAATGATTGGAATAGAACCTGGAATGGGTGGCAAATATCAGTTGAGCACATTTTACCTGAAGTGCATAGCAATATTTTGTCACACCATTTGTTCAATAGCAAAGTGATTAAAATTTTGTACCCTCAAAGTTCTGCATCTTATGTAAGAGTAAGCTAAGATGTACAGAATACACCGCAGAACTTATTTTATTTTGTAGGTTGATTAAAGGTGAAAACATCAATGATTTGCATGATGCGAAAAAAATTTCGGACAAGATTTGTGATAGTTATAGTCATTATATGCAGTATTATCTTAATTATAACACTACAGAAAGATTTCGCAAGCAAAACACAATACATATTGTCAAATGGCACGCAAGATGCTGTTTATGTACGAAAAGGTGATGCAGGATCTGTGATCGTTCAAGAAAATAGCGCATATTTACATCAAAGTCCTGTGCAAGCAGCATCTGTGATAACTCCAGAAAGTATTGTGCATTCACGTCAAAGTCATGATCAATCAACAACTGTGATTGCTTCAGGTGACCAAATAGATCAGTGGCAAATAGTAGATGGCGTAGAGAAATTAGTGATGGTTTATTCAGCCTATTATGATGGGAGAACAAAAAACAACAGAAGAATAGTTGTAATTGGAACAACTGTAAAGAAACCGCCTTGGCCTGAGCTCTATTGTCAGTTGAGGTATAATACCACAGAAGATGTACCTGTTACAGTAAGAACTAGAATTGTAATAATCAAAGAAAACTGGAATTTAATTTATAGTGCATGTTATTTTGACTGTGGATTACAAAGATCTGCAAAAATACCAAGTTATGTATCTATAGTCAGTAAATCAGAGCTTGCTAACAACACTACATCGTCAAATTACTTGATAGTCCATAACACATCAAAACAGGATGGATTTCCTAAAAAAGGAAACAGCAAATTTTGTGTATGTGTTAAGCCATTTCACTACCATTACAATAAAGTAAATCAGTTAGCTGAATTTGTAGAAATGAATCGAATACTTGGAGTCGAACATTTTACATTTTATAATGATACCGTGGGAGAAGATGTTGATCGTTTGCTTAGGCTTTACAATGCACAAGGTGTAGCAGAAATTTTACCATGGACTTTAGGAAAAATGAAAAATCAAAAAGAAATTCGAACAGAAAATATGTTTGCCGCAATTAATGACTGTATGTACAGAAATATGTTTGTTTACGAATGGCATATTTTTATTGATGTTGATGAGTACATATTCCCACATAACAGTAAGCTCAACTCATTTGCTGATCTAATTGCACAACTTCTGGTACCATATGAATCATCCTTCTACTATGCAGCTTACTGCTTCAGAAATTCGTTCTTCTATTTGGATTGGCTAAATGATACAGCTGCTAGAAATCAGTCTGTGCAACTTATTACTCAGCTGAAAACGACACGAACACAGAAGATCTGGCAGCGGGGTAACCGATCAAAGTGTATAATTCGAGGGACAGACTGCATGCAAATGGGTAATCATGCAGTGTGGGTGATGACAAACGGCAAGCGTGCCCACACAGTTGATCCCGCATTAGGAATACTGCATCATTATCGTATTTGTGAGTACGGTGGGAGTGAATGTCTTGACCTACCAAATGTGATTGACCAAACTGCACATAAATGGCAGGAGAAATTGATAAATAGAGTGAAGCATGTGCTGAACTAAATGACATGTCTTGCAATTTAGTTTTTAAATATTTGCATTGATTATTGTGTGCCAAAAGTTTTTATTCTTATAGTAAGCAGTTTTAGCAGAACGGTAATATTCACGCAATTCTCTTTGTACTTAAGTGTAGCATTATTTCTAATACATTTGAACATACACAGTGAGGTAAATAATTATATTCGACCATTTTTCTGAGATTCTTTCTCCTTTCAGATGCACATCAGTTAACTAGCTGGTTATTTATTGTATTAAATAGTTAAATACTGTATTTAAATTCATTCGTATGAATTCATTCATTACTTGAAAGAACTAAGTGAAAAGTAAAAATTTATTCCAAAAACAGAAATTTTATGCAAACATTTAAAGTACATTAAAAAATTTATAAAGCATTGTTAACTAAAATTAAAAAAAAATTATACCAACATTTTTAGCAATTTTAGTTTTTATGTAGAAATATATACTGTCAGCAACAAAACTGGCAGTGTGCTAACTTTCTGGAGAGAAAAGTGAAGAAGCTATCCATCAATCAATGATCAGAATGTGAAGAACTGATAAAAATTACACTACCTTCTGTTAAGTTTAGTATGTAATTACAGATGTCAATACCAGCATCGTAATATTTCATATTAAATACGGGTATTTAAAACTTGTTCTATTTACTTACAAGAAAATGAAGCAGCATACAGCAGAGTCTGCAGTTCTGCATATTTATATATACACTTCATCAATATATAACCAGTAACTGTTACTACCAAGAAGACAATGTGAAAACACCCCTGCATTATAATAACAAAAACTGTAAATACAGTAAAAGGCCTACAGTCAAATAAACAGGCAAGAAATGCAACATTTTGAAACTGAATGTAATTATGTCTTGCCAAAATTAAAATAGTATTATGTACTGAAAAACTGAAATTAAAGTCTAAATAAGTAATAAGATCAGCGAACTGCTATAACTACAGATCGGTGTATTGCTACAAAATTTATATTATATTTAGCTAGCAAATAGAAATTCTGGAGTGGTTCATTTATCTTGTCTGGCTAAAATACTGAAATAGTCTCAAACAATTTACTCTTATTATAATTTGTTTCGTTCAACATAGAATTTTCTTTTGCTAACTTACACATTTCAGTACATAACTAGTTCATTTACAAATTACGTTATTGTGTCTTAGACAGCATATCCTGTAAGTGTACACATAATGCATGAATATCTAAAAAGATACACATGAGGACTTCAACTTTGAAATAAATACTATTATAAATGCAGCACTCAGAAAATTCTGCCAGTGATTCAAATGAGGACATCATGCTTTCTGGTAAAACCTTCACATGATCAATTTTGGACTACATTTTAAAAGCAAACAGTACAGTAACCTGCATTATCTACAATATAACATTATTATAGTGAACATGCCAGAAGAAAGTACTCTATAAGTATATGCGGCTAGTCATACGTATATGACTACTAGATAGATGGACAAGCACATATTAATAATAAAAGGGTATAAATATTATATAATGTATATATTGCATAGATTCATAATAGATGTAAAGTACTTTTAGAAGATGCTGTCAATTGTCAACTACTTTGCCATATATTCAAATTCAATGGAAAGTGTTTTATGTAACTTCAGTAAACTAAAAATTATCGAGTGTTTGATATTAAATGTGTGTACAGTGTGTTTAGTTGTAAATTTACGTGACATGTTTAGTAAGGTCAATGAGATTCAAAAAAGTCAGCCAATTTTGTTTGCACAAATGTCTCCCTCGTATAAGAAGTTTTTACAGTAGGATTCATCACTTGATGAAACAACTCCGGAGTATGCTGCCGGTGTACATACGTAAAACAGTTGGGCGCCGAGTGACTCATTGTTTTATATAGGAGCAGACAAGATGACCTTTCGACATTACATGTTAACAACTCAGCATGATGTACATTACATGCTAACAACTTTTCTCCAACTCCAAGAATGACAAATTAAATTTAACTGTAAATTAAGTTGCGAACAACAGTGTCACGGATTCTCATGAATGAGTTCAACTCTGCCGCTAGTCATTTCGTTTAGTAATAACAAAATGATCTTGTATCTTATATGTATGTAACTTATATAACTACTCATTTACAGTACGATGATAGATATTCAAGAAATTGCTGGTATTTTCAACACTTGTGTCTTATCCTGGTATGGATACCTACGTAGGCATTTAAAATTGTTTCGAGATTGAGTGTCTTATACAACCCAGTTTTGGGTTCCTTATTCAACAGCTACCAAAATTAGATCCATAACAAGAGTTTTAACTGTGAGGGGCTATTTACAAAGATGGGTTAAAAAGTACACTTAATGAAAAATCTCACAATTACAAGACAAGAATAAAATACACTGGTTCAAACCACCACTGTTGGTTTATCATTAAGTGGAACATTAAAAAAAATCGGTTTATTCCGGTTCTTGCAACCTGCACAAACCTTCCTAGAGGTGCTCAGACTGTAATTTTACATTGGCTTCGCTTTGAATCATTTATAACTGCAGGTCAGCCTTTAATTTGAAGTAATAAATTTCATCATTACATCTGTACAAGTGACCATTTAGTGCTTGCAATCCTATAAGCAACGTCATATGTTCCATCCAAGGTTATTAAGTTAGGTTATTTTTTCTTCTTTTTAATGTAAAGCATGTAAGTATTACAACAAACTATATTTTTGGGTGGCCACTTTTCAATTAAATAGTTGCACTTTTTTCTAACTCGCAAAGTCAATACCGGTGTGTATGCAATAAACCATGTTCGCTATAATGCTAAATATAGTATTATACTGTACGTTGATTGATAAGCGTTCCTCATTGCGCCAAATGTAAAATTCTGAACTAACCTCACAATGACACCTTGAAAATGCATGCATCAAAATCCACACATAGTTTCAGGCTTGCTATATTGGCACAGATAGCCAACGTCCACAGAAGTCATTCCTCAGAAATACTACTTGCGTTGTTTGCGCATAAAAGTGTGTTTTGCTGAATCGCTATCACTTTTATTACTTGACAAGCTGTGCTCACATGGAGAAGTTTCTTCCGACTGTAAATTCTTTGTTTCTTCACATCCACCTGTGGAACAAGCATCTAAGTGATACAAAATTTCATAGCAAATTATTTTTAAGCTCATTTATGAATACTGTTTTCTTACTTTAGATTTTAATTGAAACTAAACTTTGAAGCATTAATTCAAGCCATCATAAGGGATGTAAGAAAAAAACTGCAGCTCCATTTGTAATATAGGAGTGAACGAGCAGCCCATAATAAGAATTGGCCTAAAATTTATGATTTTCCTCTTACTAAAGTTCCTTGCAATTTTATGAATTTTTATTGATATTTAACTACTGTTGCAATATAAATCATTAACTTTTTTATTATTACACCGGTCTTCAAAATAAATGCCGAATACACACTACAGCACAAATAAATTAACATACTTTATCTTCACCTGATAAGACATTGTTAGGATTTCGGAGAGACGAATATTTTCTAAGAGGAGGAGGTGGTCGACTCACAATGGGCACACGTTGGATGGTAGGTGATGGAAAATCCTCGCTTTTTCCATATATGTACACAATGTTAGGTGGCGCTTCTTTCACTTCCTATTGCAGAAGTTACAAAATTATCACACTGTAAATTATAAAATTATCTTATTGTAACAATACATAAGCCCATACATGGTTAACTCTACGTCAGGGTATACTGCACTATAGTATCTGCTTACAGGTGCCAGCAGGTTACATTAACAAATACAAAGAAATGGGAAATTGGAAACTGATGAAAAGTAATTAATAACATCTACACATAAGAATATACATGTTAGCTTAACGTATTTAATACTAGTACCCCCTTTAAATTTTAAAGTTGCAAAATTATAAAATGAAACCACTGTAAATTTATCAAAAGCAGGCAGTAATTATAAAGAAATGACAATGTATCGTTTAATTAATTACAACTTTTTTAATATATACATGAATTCAATACTTAAAATACATTTTCTAAAAATGTTAATGAAAAACTAAATTAATAGCAGATATGTAAACCAAAAGAGCGGTAATATTTGCCAAAAATTTTATGATTGCATAAAACTGGGTTAGCTGTTAAAACAAACACAAAAAATGCTTGCCTTTTCAGCTGGCTCAGATGAAATAGATGAGCGTCTATCACAGGCACACCGAAGGCACTTTGGAAAAACACTATTAGCATTAGATGCATTAGATTTCAATGCGGAAGACTGTGACTGAGCAGCAGACTTTTTCTTCAGTTCATTTAATCGTGAATATGTGTAGCTATGCCTGACATAAAAGATTAATAAACAACATTTCAGTTTTAGTTCAAGTCACGAATGAACGAGCATGGCAATTAATAATCAACAAAAGTCAAGAAAGAAATATTGACTTGTTACGGGTGTCTTAATTTCCAAAAAAAATCATCTACCATCATAGGTGGATCCAAGAGGGGGTGCAGTGGGCCCCCCATTCTTGCCACAACAAAATTATTTTATTTCAGAATACATCCATGATGTTCGTGTGTAAAGTGTGAAGAAGGTGCATCTTCCATGCACGCCCTTGACGTCTACTGTTGTAATGCTAAACTAGTTGAATGCGCACTTCTTAGTTATATGAAAGGGAAAGCTGAGTGTGACTGACTAAGAGTGAAGCGGCCTGTCCATTCGCGGAAGTGGAATCGTTATGTTCTTAATATTCCAAACCCAGAAACGTTCTTAACCAAAAAGTAATAAAATAGAGTCATGCTGCCAGCCCAGCTTAGCAAAGTAGCAGTTTCAGGCCCCATGAATATTAGCTAGAAATCCAATTTGAGGATTCCCTCTCAGTAATCAGTCTTACCGACAAACTTTTCAAAATTGAAGAAAGAACTGGCGTTAACACCCCACTGATTTTACACATGTGGTCAGATTGCAGGAAACTGGTCCCATATTTTCAAAATTTGCCTAGATTGAGAATTCCTAGACACCCCTTTCTGGATCCCCGGCTTCGACACCTGCCCACTCCACAATAGTGCACCAAACATTCCATTCTTTGACATTCCGGTGCCCCCTTTCTAAAAATCCTGTAACCAACCCTGATCATGGCATATGAATGGAGACATTTTCGAAATGCACAATACTTGAAGAACCCGTCAATTTCGAAAGGGTGTTTTTTTAACTGGCACTGGTAACACACTTAGCAAAAGCATGTCACTAATTTTTGTCCTGTTTGAAAGTTAGAAATCTCACCTGTTATGCAACACAGCTATATAGTTTCTAGAAAAGTCAAACAGCAGGAATAGCAGGTTAATACCACAACTATCTTAGCAGTGTGATTTGTTTTATTTAGTGGCCAAAGTCATCTATATGGCAGTCGTGTGTAGTCAAACAAGTTTGTCTTAGCCATGATTACCAGTTGTCAAAATCTTGAACGAAGCATGGGCGAATGTTTCAACTTGTGCTTTACAACTATTAATATTGTTCCTTACTGTAGACATCACAATGCAAATCCACTGCATACGTGAAAACAGTGAAATCACGCAAAAATTTGGTGGAAAAAACACTAAAACATACTCACCTACATAGCTTATAAACCTTTGCCTCGTACAGGGAATTGCATTCATGCGTACTTTATAAAGCGCAATTAGAATGACGCTATGCTGACCTGCTCCGCATAACTTGATAAGCAATGGATTTGCATTAGTGAGGAACTGGCGCTTGTACTCTACAATAAAAACAGCATGCTAACATCATCTGTTGCAAGTACAATGCACTGCTGCTTGAAACTTAGCAGTAAATACCTGCAGATTTCAAAACAACACTCTATCTTTTTCTTAATCATCATCCAATGATATAACTTCTGAGTAAACTTTTTTAATACAATTAGTCACCCCAGACGAGGCCAGCAACCACTCTGGATAGAGTTACACGGTGAAAATATGAACACAGGTTCAGAAACTTGAATTCGTATAAGACGTTTGCTGTGCATTAGATACTTGCTTATAAAATTCTGAGCTACACAGAAAACTGTAGTTGAAAATCTAACTGTAACAATTACAAACATTGCAACTCTAGAGAGACTATCAGATTTAATGGCAACCACCCCTTCTCTCAAGTGTTACTTCAACATGAACATTGCACGAAATGAAATCGCAATGAGCTAGAACATACCTCACTTTGCCCTTATTTGAGCATTAAAAATGCCAGATAGGTTTTCCTAGGTGTCTAAAATGCAGGGAGCTCTCTTTTAAGAAGCTAAAAAGTGATGTCTGAAAGGCATACCTACAGTCAGATTTGCTATTAAGATAAACATCTAAAAATGCTTAAATGCAAAAAAATCAAGGAAGGCCAGAGACACCACAATGGGAGCTTAGAGCACCCCTTCAGACTCAAAGCTGAATTTTTGTGGAATCTCCCTATTCTATACATTTCTAAATTGGGATGTCTGCAATTAAATTTGTGACTTTTTAAATCATTAAGATGGCTTAAAAACTGTAATTGTCTTTTTACCTGTATTGCTCCATATATTTCTTCTTGTTAGCATAGTGTATAAACCTGAATGAAATCGGACTCTGATATGAGACTGAAGAATAGTCTGTTTTAGGCTTTACAGACATTGAAGGCACTGCCGTGTTTTTCTTTGCACGAGAAGTGGAAGCAGCAGACACCGCCGATGTAGACGCTGTACTCCGAGTAGATGCTGTTTTGCTATTTGGCCTAGTCTGGAGATAATTCATGGCCTCATTGTGATACTTATTGCACACAGACCATGGTGTGATGTCCTGAAGTAGAATATAATTTTATATGTACGGGTTACAGCAGTGGTTCCCAACCTTTTGTTGACGGTGACCCCTTTCCTGAAACCTGCATCATATTCACTTAAGACATATAATATAATCACATGTTATACTATTAAACATGATTATGGTTTGCATTTATTAGTTTTAAGTTACTAGTCAAGAAATTATTGAACAACGAGTGATTGTTTCATTAATTCATTAATGTGTTGGTTGCACCTGTTTCTCAGCGACCAGTAATGCAACAGCAATAGGTATCCAAGGTTAAATGAATAGCAACACGCTTTTGGGCTGTGTACACTGTACACAACTGTACAGCATGGAACAACGTGCATTTTCATTTTCTAGGAAAATCAAGCACTGGTATATCGCATTTAGAGCGGGAAAATTGAATTTCACTTTCCAGAACAAAGTGCTGTAATTAGAGACTGTGGAAATAAATTCTACTTACATACTTTTCAAGAAAACAGCATTTTTTAAAAATAGTTTTTGGACTAACCCGCGACCCCAAGGTTGGGAACCCATGGGTTACAGGCATGACGTAGAACAAAACTATTATAACACCCTGAACTGACTAAGTTTTCCAAATGCTGAATGCACTGCACACATAACAAAACTTGTCAGAGGTCAAAAAGACAAGACTAAACTACGCTGGGAACAATATGTGCTCTCTAAACAACTGCTTATGTATAACATTTGCTTAAAGATACGATGAATTTCAATTTAAATGTATTAAAGGCAATCCTTTCGATTGAAATATATGGCAAACAAAGGTACTAAGCCATTCCAGGAAGCCCCAATTTTGAAATTCCCACTTATCCAACATACCTCTTTTTCACTGTCTGCCTGAGATTCATCAATTGTGTGTTTCTCACTCAGCTTCTTACTATTTTTTTCTGCTCTGCCTTTTGTAGAGCTGTGTTCTGTTCTTTTTATTGATTTCGCAGGCCTTTTCACATTATCCTGCAACAAATATATACAGCTAAACAGGATGAAAAGCAAATACCAAAAGCTAAAAACTACTAGCAGTTAGTTACATTTACAAATTTGTTTTTAATAGACAAAAACAAGAGTAAGTGCGTTACAGTGATAATACACACAATGTTAGTTATTTTGGCTTACTGAGATTTATGTAAAAAAACTTGCAAAAACAGCAAAAGTGCGGACTGGGTTTTTGTAAAATGTGATAGAGAATGGCTAGGGAGAGGTTTCTAAGGGGGAATCCGGAAACTGCGAACCGGAATCTGCGCAATATCCAGAAACCGCAAATCGGAGTCTGCTGAATTCCGGAAACTATGGACCAGAAAATCTAGAAAGTGCGGGCAGGCTGTAAGAGGTGGGAATTCATGTAGTTGCAAACTAGAAACTGCAGATTACATGGAAACTGCAAATGCATCAGGCTTATTTATTTATTTATGTATACTTTGATAATGGAACATAATTGTAATGCATTCTAAAATTGTAACTGAAAGAAGATGATGCAGATCGCAATATACATGTAAGTTAGTCACTGATTACAATTTTCTAGTAAAAATTTTACTACCTAAATATGAGGACTGAAAAATGAGTATGTAAGCGAAATAAAAAAATCTCAAATTGTCTTTAGTCACTTCCTGGGCTTCTGTCTATTCTGCAAAAAGTAAAGGTCGTTAGTAAAAAGTAAGGGATTACCTTTATTGAAATTGATCAGTAGTGTGTAATCTGATTACAGCTTTCTAAATTAGTCAATGCTAAATCACAATGAATTACTTTTTAAAAAATAAGGAATCCTAATATGCACAGTGTTTGCACTATAACATGGAAAATGTTTGCTAACATTAACCTTGGTTTCAAAATTGCAATTTCACTTTTGTTGAATTCGCCATGCTTTTACCTAGGAATTGCATTTTGTTTCCATGTAATCAAAACTTGCCACTTTTGGACCAGTTAGGTTTAGTGACCAAATGCAACCCCTAGGTCAGATGTCAACCAATTTAAATCATCCCTCCATTCAATTTGTTACATTGAGACCTTCCATTTGACGTGCGTTACAAGCCCGTTTTTCAACAATGGAAAAATGTTCGACCCATTTTTGGGTTTTGGGCCCCTAACAAATTTTATTCCATACCTAAATGACCCATACATAACCATGTAGCAAAAACTCGACGCCACCTAGCACACCAAAAAATGAGGTCCTAGCTGAAAAACTAGGAGATAGAAACTAATTAAAACTATCTTTGACCCTAAAGTTTAGTGTCCTTGTACCATTCCAGCTTGTTAACTTTTCCAGTTATTGACAAGTTAAAACACTTGTTTTAACGCTTTTGTCCATATCCCGTAACTCGGCATCACTCACATTCTAAAAAACACTTAATGCACATCTACCCTTACTTGACTACCTATGCCTACAAAAACATAAGCTCCTCGTCTTGTCACTGTTTCTGTACTATCTGTGATAACCTGTCTCAGGTGTCTATACTGCAAGTTTTGTGAGTATCACTCTTATACTTTTTGACATGACCTAATTTAAACACTTTTACCTGTGTCACGTGACTTGGCTAGGTTCACTTCTTGAAAAATATAAATGCAAAAGCATAGACTCTCATTTCAATACTTTGTCACTGTAGGAGGAGTTCAGTGACAAAGTTGTTTATTCTAATTTTCACATTTTGACTCCTGCTGCTGTGATCTTTGAAAGGGAGGTCACTGTTTTTATGTACTTCTCTAAGGACCTATCATAGCAAGTTTCATAATTCTAGCTGTTAAACTTACGAAGTTATTGCCAGAACACCATTTTAACACTTTTGCTGGTATCACTTGACTTAGTCAAGCCCACTTTTCGTGCACATCTACGCCTGCCCGCCTACCCACACATGCATAAACAGCGACACCTAGTCAAATAATGTAAAAGGAATAGAGTGACAAACTATTTAATTTTCACGTTTTGGCTCCTATACAGGCCTCCTTAAGAGAATCCCAGCTTTTCAAAACCTAGGTCCACATCTAGGCTATCCTGCATAAGACTTGTGAAAAAATAAATATTTTTGAAGATATCTATATCAGACACAGTCTATTTTGTAAATCCATTATAAATAAATAAGTTTAAACTAAAATTAATTTAACTCAAACTCCTGGGTGAAGTTTTGTTGAAAAAATGCATTTTCAGTTGTTGCCAAAACCCCTGTCCACTCTCTCAGAGTCTATTCCATGTCATGTTTTCCAAAACCAACAGTTGGCAGTTTCTTGTTCGTGATTTCAAGATTTGCCATTGTTTTGTGCTTCTCAGTAATCCCCCAGCTTACTGAGATTTGCGGAAAACAAAACAGTGAAATTCCGGTGTTTTGTTTTCCGCAAGTCTTAGTAAGCCGTTATTTTTACCAGCTCAGCTACTACAACCATACTTATCACATCCGTGACAAACTAAAGCAAAGCAACAATTACCTACATCTACTGGTGCAAAAAGTTCACCAAATTGGATGATGGAAGCTTTAAACTTTTTTAAAAAAAATTAAGAGGCTAGAAAATTAAGTCAGTTAGATAACTAAAACCTCCTTTTAAAAGCTCTTCTGCAAATTTAGAACAGTTGTGTAATTTTGTTTCATATCTTTAAATGCAACTTTAGACTCTTGAGCTAATTTCTTAATTTAATGGTATAAAAATAATATCTACAAACACTTATTGCTTGAAAACACCTGTAGTAAAACAATAGGAACAATATATATAGTAAATATAGTTTATAGTAAAATAAATATTTTTTTACTATAGTTTATAGTAAAAAATACAACATTCAATAAAAAATACTAAGATAGCTTACTGTATTACATGGCTTGTTATTTTTATCTGACAATGCTAAAAGTTTCATTGCTGCAATATGATCCAAGCAATTCGTGCTAGAATGGGGGCTGCTCATGTTGTTTATCAGCTTTCCAATTTTCCAGCTTTCCAAGTATGGACTGCCTTTCACAGCAGATTTCAGTTACCAGCAAAGACCTAAATTGAGAAAGAAATGCTATTGTGTGATGGAGATTTATACTGACAGTTCAATGAATGAACCCACAATTATTGAATTTTATAGACTTTTCAACTCTCACAGTTTAACTGTCAGTCTCACAATTTTAACTCATTTCTCACATAGTAGAATTTTGTTCCTCACAGTTAACGAAATTAAAAGAAACCAAAAAAATTCTTCTTCTTGAGGCAGTTTACAGTGTCTACATGATTTTAGTTAACTTTAAATTAACTCAGTTTGCAAGAAAAATTACTCAAAAGGTATCTCATATAACCATGATCAACAATTAAATTTAGCAAACCGAAATCGCTATGTTAACATTTTGAATTAGCTAAGTTATTATTGATCGTAAATTTAATCTGTGATGGAGTAATTTAAGAATTTTCAATAAAGGAGTATTTAAATTGGATGTCAAAAAAATCTGCGATGTTAAATCTTTAGGTTTTTTAAGTAGCCACTAGGTTTTTACTTCAACTTTTTTCAAAAGATCTCCAGATTTGACACTTCTTAGGTAGATGGGGTTGAAAGGTTTGAGCTTTATATTGACTTTTTCACTTTTGTGGGTTCATCCCAAAGATAGTAAATAATCTGGAAATTAATATTAAGAATACAGTCTAGCCTCGTTATCTTGCCACTGTCCGTTTAATGGCAAATTTTTGGCGCGAGGCGAGTATGGCGAGATAACGGGAATATAACGAAGTTAGTCTATATGTATATACATAATAGTTGATTAACATAGTGTTCCTCTATGTACATATAAAATATATTTCGCATTATGATACCAATCAACATTAAATCAGAAATGAAAAAATGGCATAAAAATAATCTTAGAATGTTACTTTTTAATTTAAAAAACCTTTTTCGAGTATACACTTAAATGCAATAAACTTAGCAAAAGATTTAGAAATGTTCACAAATGAGTTACTGACGACTGAAATAATTCAGAAGAGACGACTGTTTCGTTGATGATACACACAAGCAGTCAACACAACGTTTAATCAAACACAATCCTTGAATATTGTCGCTTGTGACTCTGTCAGACTGTTCAAAGTAACCAACCACAGCACACCTAATCTAATCCTGGTGAGACACACACTAGATTAATTATGTCTGTCTATCGAGTACAGCAGCATTGTCTACATACCGCGGTTATATTGATCGACACACGGTATATGTATTGATCGATTCACCTCTAAGTTTGTCTGTTTGGCGACATAACGAATATAGTTTACATAAGCACTCATCCTAGCATGACGTGGCGAGGGCGAGAAGCGAGGGTGGCGACTTAACAAAGTAAATATCAAAGCAGGAAATCTGTCCTGGTACTTTCTATGGCGACAGACGAGTTTGGCGGCATAACGAGGGGCGAGATAACGAGGCTAGACTGTAATTAAACCAACAGTTATTAATTTTTGAAGACAATTTGAATGCAAAAAAGCTGGGACTGATTCTGAATTTGAACCAATGACCTTGATATTTCAAGTCAAATGTCACGACCACAAATAATGTAGTGGCTCTGGCATCAAAGTTCTTGGTTCAAATCCAGCCTCAGTCATGTTCTAGTGTCATGAGTTTCCCACAATAATTCCAGTTAATTGAACAGAATGAATTTTGAAACTAAACCACTCTGAAATAAATTTAGAGAAAATCAGGACTGAACATGAATTTGAAACAGGCACCTTTGGATTACAACACTAAAAACATTATAACCAGTAGACAAAGAACCTTTACTACAAGCTCATGCCATTCATTGCCAGTATACTAGTGATCAGGGCATTTGGTATTATAATTCAAAACCTTGCTGACTATGATTCAAATCCAGGTTTGGCTATATGCTACTGGTCATTGTATTGGACTTGTAATCAAAAGTTTTCTGGTCCAAATATAGGCGAAATTTCAACGCTTTCACATCACGCCCTTCATTTTGATATATTCCAAAACTTAATAATTGTGTACTAATGGCATACCTGTCATTATTTTGTATTAATTTACATCATTTTTACTCTTAGATTTGAAAAATAGTTTAAATTGCAGTGACCTGCCCAATATAACAATACATGTATCATGAGTTACATGGCTGACAAGTATTACTATGACTAATATAATATTGTTTCGTATGTCAATCGCTAATTTGATTTCCAGGAGTTATGGAAGAAAGTTTAATGCCACAAAATTGTCATGAATCACAAACAAAGAATCAAATTATCACTTGGTTCTTATTGTAACCGTTATTCATTTTCAATGGATTTTCAAAAATTATGAGTGACTGTTGAAACACCTCGAATGATGCAAAACATTGCTTTAATAATTTGACATAATAGTAGCTCCCCAAAACACACATATTACCCGCAAGTCATTAACCACTATATAATATTATAAATTTAACTAGTTAGTCTTATGTCTATCTAGCTCTAAAAACGTAAAATTCAAACTGACAAACCTATTAATCTTTCAAGTTCACTGTTACAGAAATGACATCAGAAGCACGAAGTAACGCCTGTGGAAGAGTACCAAGTGGCGTTTCTAGTGCAGAAACCTGAAACTTCTCAGTGTCAATATTTGTGCTGCCAAACACTGCTGTAACCGTGGTTTTATCATGCAAGCAAAATGTTGCTGGCTTGTTCACAATAGCAGTCACCATTCGCAAAAACCGTTCTCGAAGATAACAACGCTCTTCTTGCTCTCGCACATTTGTGACCTCCATCAACTGTGGCTTCCTTTAAATTTCCCTGTAGAAAATACCAGATTCATTAGAGGTTAATCCCAGCTTTTATACTAGCCAGGTGCACCCCAAACTTCTAGTGTGTCATTAAAGACTTTTTAGAAGTACAATATATTGTTAAAGAGTTCAAGACTTAACGATTAAACATCCAACAATTAAAATTTAAGATGACATTTATTCATTTTACATTAATTGCAAAGCAATCCACTATTACCATATTCAGTTTATTCTGACGTTACTGCAAAAAAGCCTAACCTACAACACAGCCTGCCTACATTTCTGATTAAAAGCCACATTTTGGGTCATGCAAGAGATAAAGCCCATTTCAAATGGTTACAAAGGGGTGTTGTTATTGTTGTTATTAAGTTACGCCATGGTGTATTCCCCTCTCTAGTACTACATTTATTTAGTCGGTTCAGCTGGGACTAGGTCCAACAAAATTAATTAAATACTTATTTTTACCTTCGATGGTCAGGGCGAAGCTAATAGCTTTTTGCCATACACAACAAACTATATAACCTGAAATCTGCACTAATATGGAATCTGAATAATCTGGAATAGGTAAGCAAGTAATTTTAAGGAACGGTTGCTGGCTAGCAGAGTAATTTCGCATCTCTCAACGTTCATAGAATTGTGTACTTAATTTTTGCAATTATGAGAGTCAACATAAAAAATAAGGCAATTCTATATGCTACTCAGCTTGCAACTTAATGATCACAAAAGGAATAATGAGGTTGGTGAAATGCGATAATTATAATGCCAGCTCACTGTTAAAGCATTTCACCACTAGTAGTAGTAGTATGCTTCTCATTGGAAAACGAGAAATTGTAATTGTAATTTATTATCACTTCAGCGTGTATTTTTACAATGCACTTTATATTATTATCTTTATAACTATTATGCGTTATAACTAGGAAAATGCAATATAGTTACAATAATTGTAACAGAACTACATTAGTATACTATAGCGTGGTACAGTTAGGGAAAAATTCCAAATATAATTACAAAAATTTAACAGAAGTATATTAACATAGTTACTAAACTACATAATAAGAATACCTAAACATAATAAGCAAAAGCAAGAACAAACAAAATCAAATAAATTAAAGATGAAAAATTAGGAAAGAACTCATGAAACAACCTTGATTCTCGTATTCATAGTTCATACCTACACCTTTTCAGAGTTTTCACAATCAAACGCTGCCAATGCGGTGGCTCTTCAAAATATCGACAAGATAAAGCCGCGTAACAAAAGATTCCCTAAACTCTTAAGCCAACTTAGTCACGTGGCTGATAGTAGAAGAGATATATTTACAAATTATCAAACAAAATAAGTTATATTCCAAATAGCAGTTTTGATTACCAATCATCGTGGACCACTTAGATATGAAATTGCTGTACTGTCTGAGTATCTGAGCCGATACTATCGAAATGGATTAGCCTTTATAGATTGGTAATATTAATAGTTCAAGGTTAACAGTTCATAACGTAATATTTACCCTTAATCACCAAATTTGGAATTTGGACTCTCAAGAGGCAACTGAGTTTGTCAACGTGCCCTGCTGTCGGTGGTGTCACTATTCACGCTTGTTACAGTTCTCTGATCCTCGACCTCTAAAAGGATTTTCTAAAAAAAAAGCTTCAGCCTAGATTTGGTTTTACATACATAACTAAACAAGTGGCAAATTTTAACCAAACTTGTAAGTTAATTATTACTTATTAAGAATGTCTAAACCTATTCGCTCTGAATATGGCCTTCTCGTGGCTGCACTTTTTGGTGTTATATGCTATTACCAAGTTGTCTACAATGTTTTTGGAACTGCAGAGGATTTAACATTATGTACAAGACTCTGGTCAGGTACGTATATACGTAAAATATTAACTTATTAATTAACTTTTTAAGCCAATTGCCACAAATGAAGCCAAAGGCCAGACATTGTAAAGACTATAGTAATTTATAAACATTTGGGAATCGCAAAAATATCTGATACCACCTAATTTATTAAACCTTTAAAACTTAATTTATATCAAACTATGAGCCTTACTGAAAAATAATATGTCCAAAGAAAAAGAAGAGTAGAAAAAATAATAAATTACGATCGTATTCTCCATTCTTAACTTCACTAAAATATGTATAAGTGCTCGTGACCTCCTCATTGAAAACGACGTCCAAAAATTCTTGTTGAGCAACAGATATTCCAGCATTGTAATAGCCAAGAAATTGAAAATTTTATAGCAGGTTGTTGATTATGTAATTTTATCAGAAAAACTTAGTGTAATTTGTCTAACTTGAATCCTACTTTTCTATCACTTACTGATGAGGATGAACTCATACTATTACTAAACTGTGATAATTATGAGATTATGGTGTTGAATGCAAAATTTTTAATGAACTGTTTTAATAAGTAAAACTTGTAAAACAGGAATAACGTGCGTATAATTGAATGTCTAACTGAGTGTATAACTTAATGGACCACTAATGAAATGATATGATGTAATACAGTTAGGTAGTATATATAAAATTTTAATACATGAAATTACATTAAAAATTGATGTATTAATTCATTATTATTGTATTTGACTATTTGGTTCATTTATTTATTTATAATTTTATTTTCTTAAATGTATTGTTCTTATGCAAAGTGTTATTGTATGATGAAGCTAGTCAGTTAGGTTTATTGTCTCGGCATATAGTATTATGTTATACAGTAAGTCCTCGCTTGTCGACACTAATGCATTCCAGAAAAACAGGACATTCAATTAAATGAAACAGAGACTTCCATAGAGAGTAATGTAAAACAATAGAGATACGTTTCAATAGCAAAAATCAATGTTGCTTAAAACTTGTAAATTAAACAGTTTATAGGTTTTATTCATATTTCAACTGATTAATTTCTTTCTATTTGCTTGAAACCACCTATCTTTCTATAATATCTAGCTAGATTTGCTTTGTGGTTCGCTTTCCATAACGTAAAAGACAATATATATAGACAGTTAGCAGTTAAACACTGCATAGTGAGAGCCAAGCCTGCATGAAGCGACCTTGAAACAATTTCATGTCGTACTAACCTGGTTGTTATAGCAACAGCTAGATTGCAAAGTTTCTTTGCATAAAGTTTAAGCTCGTGTGTGTGGAGCATATAAGCTGGCGAATAGATCTCGCTTGATGCAAAGGGCTAGAATTTATATGTAATCAGCCGGGAAGCAAAAGCGTTACAATAATTGCACTGTTTAGGGTATTAAGCATTTTAGAACAGAATAATACAGTACCGTTTTAATGTTTCAAATTAGGTAAAAACTGATGTTGATAAAATAAAAATGGCTATGAACAAAGTCAAAAAATCGCCGTTAAAATGAAACATCTGTTGTTAAGTGAGAAAAAGGTGTCAAATGTCAACGTTGTTAAAACGAAACATCCCTAAACAGGGAGCCATTAAGCAAGGTCTTGCTGTATTGTATTGTATTATATGTAATACCATTCGGTATGTCTAAATCGAATTGTCTAAATTGTGTTTTGTGTATCATGTATGTCATTACATCACTTGTGTTCATCAAGAAACTTAGTTTTTTTCGTAAAAATATGAAAGTGTATAGACATGTCCAATAAATTGACTATTACATTGAATTTGCTAGTGATTTGCTGGCCATATTGCAGCTTTTCTGTGTAGAATGCAGCTTATCCCATGCTGTGTGACTTATCTGAATAGCATATGGAAGTTTATCTTTTTAGCTGTAGTACTATGAGTCTCCTGGTTTTGACATCTTAAACTCTTATGGTTGTTTATGTGGCACACTTTATTACCTTTGCAGCCAGAATATCTGTTCTGTGAACTACCTGAATTCAAAACAAATTTACATAGACCGTGTGCCCAAATAGCAAATTAAAATTCATCAGAACAACGACAATTACTTAAAAGTGAATTACATTAACTATCTCTTTTGGCTTATAGTTAATTTTCAGGCCTGAGAAAGTGAGGTTTTATCACTGCAATTAATTGTTTGCAACACTGGAATGTAGAAGACCTCCACAAGTTAGATACCTATGGATAAATAAAATTGTTCAGGCTTTTAAATTGTCATTTACATTATATAGTTGTGAGCCTATAATTATTGGTGATTCTTTGTCTTTTAGGAACTCAAAAAACATATCATAGCCCAAACATTCATTTGACAAGTATTTGAAAAAAGTTGATTGGTATAATTCTAGTTTTTAAAAATGTGCCCCAACAGTGCAACTGACTTAGTTTGTCGAAATTGTATTGGCCAGTTTCCAGTGGGCGCCTAAGCATTGTCGCCCAATTACCGCTCTTGGAACATTCATTTAGGCAAATCATTTATCTTGATTTTGAGGCAGAATTGTCGTCTATACTGTGTGCAAGTATCAACCACTGGTGGTTAATATTAAATAAACTGTATTTGATTCAATCAGTAAAACTCACCTACTGTCCACCAACCGCCAGAATTCTAATGCGCAGCTGCTAGTTTTAGCCGTTATTGTAAGAGACCAGAGCAACAAAATTTCATCGCATTGTGCAGATTAGAAAACCTACAAAAGTATTTATGAACACACTATATCTCTAACAGTTGCACCGTACTTCAATTTTTTGCAAACATGTGCAACACACTTATGGAACGTTTTTGTTGGAAAAATTATGTTCATTTGTGATGTCATCACTAGTTGGGCTCGCCTGCCTTTAGCTAAAATTTTAATCTATTATTTAACTATTCAGAAATGCTTTTGCAATATTATTGGTATTAAAATGTATGCTTTTACTGTAATTCGAAATGGGTTAGCATGTGAAAAAATCGCCCTGTTTTCCTTTAAATGACGATTAAATAGTCATGAAGTTTTCATCTTTGTTGTCAAAGACGAAAAGCCATGCGAACCTATTAAATGTTCGTCAGCAGGTTCATTTGTTGTCGTATACTGATAGTGCATGGGTTAGCATTAGACTCAATGTGCACTAACACCTGTCGCAACAATATAAAAATTTACTGTTATCACTATGCTAAACTAGAACTTATTTGCAAATATACATGGACCATAAGGTTCTGCTGTAATTAAGCTGAGTCACTTGTCCTATAATTTGCAGTGAATTCTTCTAATTTCATTGTTGTTATTGAGCTAATGCAGCTTTACTTTCTAATTTTATTGCATATTCACACATCATCATTTATTCTTCAGTGTTCAAAGCTGCATGTCTGGCCACACTCACAGCAGCTGCAGTGGACTTCTCATTCTGCGGTCCCATTGCCGAGACGCATTCCTGCCTGACTGCCATTATTCATTACTTGGTTACTGTTATTTTTCACGTTGCGGGTATTTTAAGTTTCAAAAAGTTGGAAAAGCAGACCAAGTCAGTAAAAGAAACACAGGTGCTTACCACTTCCAGTAATATTTTTAGATTTATTTATGACATTTAAGTGTTCAGAGATTTTTGTTTCTGTTTTGTTGTTCTAAATAAAAAGCTAGGTATGTGTATGGGTAAATAACTTTGGATAAAAAAAAATTGTCTATGTCTTTGTTAAATTATTAATAATAATAATATTATTATTATGCTCGCATTTAGTCTAGTTTAAACACATTGAAAAACAAAGATTACAACGTGGTTTTACAGTTTTGCGTACGTTCTTGCAATTTACATATGTGTCTGATCATGAGCCCAGGAAATTTCAGTTGAAGGCAACAATGTGAAAAAGTGTTGTTCTCTATTCTTTGATTCTATGCAAAGGAGTTATGTCATAGAATCATGATTGTAGATTCACTATTTATTCTATCCTGATGTTTTCAAAAGTTAGAAGTGATGATTATTAGCTAACAAACAACATACTCATTAATGAAAATTTATGTAATGGATAGCTGGATTTGTTTGCCTTTTCTTGATTGTGAACTTTTTAAGCAAGCACTTCAAGTCATTATTGGTTCTAAATGTGTGTATTATTTTTCAAAGTAGCTGAAGTATTATTTTGTTACCGTTAATACAGGAAAGATTCCTGCTTGATTTGCTAAAGGAGCGCAAATGTACAGAGTATGGCAAGGATTTCTGCTTTTGGGCTATACATTCGCGGGAACGATTTGTCCAAAAAAATAAACTAACCGTTTACTCAGACTACAAGGTAGGAAAATCAGTGTTTTTACAGTCTACATATACATATGCATGTGTATATGTCACAATACTCACTATAATTATTGTTACATACTAGTATCAATGCATGAGACTTGTTGGTTTATATAGAGAAATGTTTAGCACTGGTTAGCACTGAAACACATTAATATCTAATAAATTATTATGCAATTTTACAGAGTTACATTGACAGAATAAAGGAAGGAGAAGAAAATGTATTGTTTCCAAACCGGCCGCTTATGATGGCTCTCACATCAAGTACCAGTAGTGGAGTATCAAAAGCTATGCCTATTGCAAAAGAGTATTTTACAGCTCTGATAAAAGCTGTGAGTTCCAAAATCATTTTTGCTTTCTCAGTAATTTTTAAATTTTAGATTCAAAAAGGGTGTAGCCAACATGGACAGTATTATTGATCAAATGCAACTAGTTATAAACAGTGAAATGTAAGACTGAAATCTAGGAGTTCTTTCCATGGTATTGATAGCCATGGTGTTGAATGACAATGTTGGAAGCTGGTGTTTTATTCAATTTTATTTATAAAGTTTTTTCTGAAACGTTGTTAGCTACTAAAAATGCTGATCAATTTGTGCTTTGCAAAATTTCAGCTGTTCAAGGATCATTTCATGATTACTGTATTATCAGTGATTTAAATCACATGAAAAACTGATTCTTGTTGTGGCAAATGTGATAAAAAGCATTTTAGGTTTATTATTATATTATTACACATCCAACCATTTTTAGTGATTTTCTGATCAAGACCTGAAACCAACCGCCGTTTTGCCAGATTAACTTATTTCTTTACTGCATTGACAATCCAGTTAAGCTAATAAGCTTAGACATCCGGGGGTATGGCTTCATTTAAATTTCGTTATTGTCGTGCCTAATGTACTTACTGGATATTGTTTAACAGCAGTTGGAACCATTGTACTTACTGTGAGTGTTGAACACTTTTATTACAGTCCTGACATATATCACCTGAACTTTTAGTAAAATCTAAAACATTTATTAAATAGTCTATTAGAAAGTCATGGTGCTATGTAGCCTCTGCCATGGGTCAGGTTTGCCAGTTTCTTTTGAACTTTTCTTAAAATGTCAGTCACAACATTGAAATTGTTAAATAGTTATAACATTCTTACTTTGCAGGTTGTACCTTTGATGACTTATCTTCTCTTCAAGGCATTTCCTGGTTTGCGTTCCATGTGCAAGACTATGTCAATTGCGTTTAAGCCGCGGTACTTGTACACAGAGTCTGGCACCGTTATGGGTCCCATTTCTGCACCACCACGCTCTAAACTTACTGGTTTGGCAATTTGATCGTACATTCATATTAAATCCTATGATGTCTTGTGCTAAATATAGTAAATTTTACAGAGTCTTGAGCTAAAATCAAATAACAGGAGTTTCTCAGTATCACTTACGCACATTGCTGATGGAATTGGCATCAGCAACATTTTTCTTCTAACTTAAAATTTACTTGTCAAAAATTCTCTATGTAAGCTATAAACATCTTATCTTTGTTGCCTCAGACATAAGTAATTTGAAATTTTGCAAACTCATTTTTATAGCTATAAAATATTGGCTGGTATTTTCTTAATTAAAATGGTTAATCAAACACAAATAATGTTTGGATAAATTTGATGATGCTTTTACTGGTAGTTAAGAGAAAACGTTTTCTCACCTTTAATATTGACAAAATGTTTCTGATAATTAAATATTAGCTTTGAAACTTAATTAATGATCGGTGAGGACAACTAGCAGTGACATCACAACTGAATGTAATTTTCTGCTACAGGCATTCCAAGAACGTGTTACATGTCTTTGCGAGAGTAAAA
This sequence comes from Tubiluchus corallicola, assembly GCA_030141605.1. Lineage (NCBI taxonomy): Eukaryota > Metazoa > Priapulida > Priapulimorpha > Priapulimorphida > Tubiluchidae > Tubiluchus > Tubiluchus corallicola. Next base: position 70,119 of record JAQGDQ010000516.1, read on the forward strand.
ATTTAAATGGGGCACTGCTGTATAATGTGTGATGCACAAAAAATTTCAGGCTTAAAGTTTAAAAACTCGAATTTAAAGTTTATTGCTGTGCTCACGAAATTGCATGCCACATCAAACCAAAATGTGTTCTCATGATCTAGATCCTTTTTTCCTTTACGCTAAACAGCAGGATGTGTCGGTCATAGGATGTAGTAAGGTCGATCTAAATTTGTACAGTAAGTCCTTGCTTGACGACTTCCCTGATGTTTCGTACAGTGTTTTGCTGTACAGTGTTCAAGTATAGCAAAGGGCTTCAAAGTTAATGAAAGAGAACCTGCTAGCTAGATACTGGTAGAAAAGATAGCTGGTTTCAATCAAACAGAAAGAAATTAATCAGTGGAAATATGAATAAAACTCCTAAAACGTCTAATTTATATGAATTCAGCACCATTGATTTTTGCCTTTCAGGCATATCTTTATTGTTATACATTACATTTTATGTAAATCTTGGCTTCATTTAAGTGGAATGCATTAGTGTTGTTAAGCAAGGACTTAGTGTACTAGATTACTTCTTTGTCTTTGATTGTCCACTTAAGGTTTAATTTAACTTCATATTAATATGTAGCCTTTGACTGCCTACATATTAACTACAAAACACTTTTGTTTGACTTTATCAACCTGTTTGAATTTAAAAATTTTTAATTTTTACACTTTAGATTTTTTCATGATATTTGCGTCTACTCCTGTACCAGCCTTGGACATTCCAACTGAAGCTGAAATGATGTACATTCATCTGCTGTTTGGTTTAAAAGACAAAAATTTATGTGGGTTGAATTGTCTATATTATAGCTTTATCTAGTCTAGGGAATTATACGTTATTGGTTATTATGGCAAAATTATTTTTTTATTGTATGTTATTAACTTTAATACAATTGTGTATTGTGTACTTTAAATTATGCTGTTAACTTTATACCATCTTGACTTGGTATATTTTATGGTCTTCCATTCAAGTATCTGTTTTTAGATACTTGATCAACAAATTCATTTTTATCTTGGTATCTCTTAAATTGCCTATCTCCTAATGTGATGCTGTATGTAGCTAGCTCAAATAACTATTTGAGCTTTTTGCCTATAGTATCTTTTGTACACCTGTGTGCTAAAAGAGTAAATATTTATGTTATCGTTTTTCAATAATCAGAACTATATTTAAGCTTAACTAAGATTTTTTTTGTGTAGGTAAAATAGAAACATCTTTTGCACCAGTAGTTGTTTCAATGGGAAAGACATTGGAATCAAAATGGAAGCAGTTGGTTCACGATATCCGAGTTGGCCGCATTGATCCTACGCTAAACATTGACGAAGGTTTAAGATGGAAACTTAATTTAGAAGTAAGTATTCATACATGAACTGCTCAATAGCATTGATTAGTGGTTTAATTGATTGGTTAGCTGTCAGGCAGACATGCTGTTGGCATACTGTCTGTTTGATTATATTTTAATAAGTTGTATAACCGTTAAATATTGTGTTTCTACATCTGCCTGTAAAGTTTAGTATTTTGATTAGATTGAACTTACTTTTGTAGACGTTTGAGTTAGTTGTTTATGGACGAGTAAACAACTGTTACAAAAACACTTTAATAAAATTGTACTAAATTGCAATTTTAGCACAGTGTCTTGTATGATATTCATCCAAATTTTTCATTAGAACATTTAATTTCTTTCATTCAGCCTGCAGTTACCTGGATCAGACTGATTAGTAAGTTAATATTTCTTTGAAATCTATTTAATAATTCTTTGCAGAGTGTGAAAAGCCAAATGGTCATGATGTGTACTTTGGTTAAAAAACTTAAGTAATGCTGGGCCCAGTTAGTAAAATATTTGAGCGATCACCTTGAAACCATCACTTTGCCTTGCAACGCTTCTGCAGCTGGAAGAGACTGCATCAGAACAAAAACTTGGATATTGCTGCCAGCTCATTGTCTCATCTTAGCGTATTTTTCTTCATCATGAGCTATGTTGTTGTCCTACCACAACCGTCCACATTTAGTAGGCCTTCCAGTGAGTGCTAACTTGCAGTATGCCAAATTACACAAAAAATATTTGCATGTTTGTATCCCATTCTTATCTGCTTGCTTAAAAACTTAGTTTATTTCTTTAGTTCTCGAAATCTTTACCTGGCTGGAAATTTCCTCCGTTTGTTTGGCTGCATGAAAAACCTTCTTTTCCTTTTTCTTTATTTTTCATGACCATTTTACCTTTATATTCAGCTTGCATTGCAACTTGGCAAAGTTTCTGTAACTCTTTACGCAAAAGTGTGGCGAATTACAGCCAAAGAGCTCTAACATACCTGCTTTGCCTGTGTTTGTGATTTTCAAGTTTTCTTCACTTTTATAATTTGCCTGCACTTCTGAATTCCTGATTGTAGAGTTTTTGTGTAATAGTGATAAGTTTTAGGGTGTAAATGAATTTCTTTAAGAATAATTTCATATATGCTGACCACTACAACAGTTATGATAAGATTCTACCAACACATCTCATACCTTTTGTAAAAAATGCACCTTGTGATTTTTAAAAGAATAGCTCACTTAATGTAACAAATGAAGCACAACAGTGCAGTCTCTAACTAAATTTTAAGACAATTGAACTTGCTTAAATATTGATCTTTTCTAGTGGATCAGTAAAAACAGTGAAGTTCCCCATTGTTTATACTGAAATTCAAAAGACGATATTAAAAATAATAACCATCTTATTGTTGCATTTAATATTTGATAAGTTTGCATATCTGTGTTACTTGAATCATTGGCTCGCTAAGCCTTAAACTTGGTTAACTCTGTTACGTCATGTTAATCCTGAATCTTTGTAAAAATTTAATGCGTTTCTGTGTTTTCCTCAGTATTTGAAACCTGACCCAGAACGTGCCGAATTCCTTCAAAGAGAATTCGAAAAAGGATTTGATGGGATATTCAAACGAGTCTGGCCGCGTCTATCACATATCCAATGTTTAACATCAGGTAAACATGGTTTTTCCGTACCAGGTGTTTACTGTTCAAGTTTTTATTGATTGTGTAATAATTACTTGATAATAATCATAATAATAACAATAATAATAATAATAATAATAATTTGAATAATAAGCTGAGTAATGTCCACTTTGTTCAAAGATGTTTCAGAAATTTTTTACTTTGTTATAAGTATTATAATATTAAAATTTTAAATTTAGGTTTCGAGAAACTTACAGAAATAAATTATATTATTTTAATCAATTGTCTTATCTTGAAAAATAAAGATAAAACTAAAAAGTTTCTGAGACGCAGAATTTCTTACTCTGATTTAAGTAGGGCAGGTGCCTATGCAGAAGAAAAAATGTGAGGTATGTCTGTTGATTCATTGTGCTTTGATCTTACAAACCACTTTTTACGTACTTGAGTAGGGAGTAGGAATATAGTTATAATTTCAGCATTTTCAGCAATCAAACTGCAAGCCATGCATTGCATATTTTTTTCTTACTATCTTGTAGTTGGATTTTGTCAACACTTCTTTTCATTTCTAGAATCTCACTTCTACAAATGTAGTGTTTAACATCTAAATACAGTCCGTAAGTCTATTTTTACACAGCTTGTTGCCCACATTCATGTTATACAACTTTACCTTTGCATTAGACTGAACTGAACAAACTTCAAGTACCATCATAGATCATCAACTTGAAAATAAATTATAATTTCCGCGATTGAGCTTACACTGATGCACATTGTCTCAAGTACAGCAACTTTCAACCATCTACAAACTGTATAAAGTCTTTTAACTCTTGTTTCTTACTGTCACAACTCTCATGAAAAACGAGCTTGAACATATTGCTATGCCATACAATAAAAGAAAGATTTTACACAAATAGCCAAATAGACTAATTTATGTTGCCATTTTGCAAAAAAAATTGATTCCTTTCTTAAAATGCCTTACACTTACCTCGGTACATACCAGAATATCTCAGGCTGATAATGGATTTTTCTTCTACTGTTGTGCAATGTCATCAAGTGCTAGGCTGATGGATGTGCATAGTTCTGCACTTGCTTGTCTAATAGTTTATGAGTCATTTAAAAGACTATTTCCAGACAAATTGCATCTTAAATATCAATTTAAATTTTTCTTATGAATTTTAGGCAGTTTCAGCATCCATATGGAAAAACTGAAAAATGGATATGCCAGAGGCTGTGACTTTTATTCCATGATGTATGGAGCAACAGAAGGAATGTTTGGTAAAAATAATAAGTGTACCACCCCTAGACCCCAGTTGTGTTCTCTAGACCATCGGGTAACATATGCCTTAGAACATTTATGTCGTCATTTGATTGTTTTCTGGACCGCTCTGACGATGATGATGATGATGTTGATGTTACCGATGTTGATAATGATTATTATAATGATGATGGCGATAATGATGACCAAACCATGTACCACAAAAACAGTTGCATGATTAGTTTACTTGTAATTAATTAATTTCGAAGGACTGCACCAGGTCCTCCCAAGTTTAGATTTCTTAGTGCAATTTTGGTAACTTGCTGGTGCCAATTTTTAACTTTGTTGGTAATGTTTAGTTTTCGTAATTTATTTCAGCGTTTAATCTGTGGCCACACCTAGAACCAAGTAGATATATGATGGTGCCGGTTTTGACATTTTATGAATTTATTCCACTAAATCAGGCATCAGATGATCAACCCGAAACCCTATTTTTAGAACAGGTACCAGCATTGTCTCATTTTCTTATTCTATGCATGACACGAATTTTGATGTTTTACAATTTTCTAAGCATGTTTGTTTAGACTGTGTGTTTAGTAATTATTTTACGAGAGAGAGAGAGAGAGAGAGAGAGAGAGAGAGAGAGAGAGAGAGAGAGAGAGAGACAGAGAGAGAGAGAGAGGGGGGCTGCTTGTAGGTTGTGAGCAAGCACAATTAAACTGCTGTAAGTTTTGCATGTTTACAAATTAGCTTGAATCTGTTAATACTGCTTTGAACCCATATATTTACTTGCCAGCTTAAGTAAGGGGAGTTTAAGCTATTATGATTATGATAACTCATTTCCAAATCGTGGATTGGAAATCAGTTATCCTAACACGGATTGCATTGACTGGTTTCATTTCCTGGTTGCAGTTTGAAAACTTTTTGTACTCAGACATGACAATGATCACAAAATCAATCTGCTATCTTAATTAAGCACTAACATAATAAAGCTGTCTTTTGTTAGTGCTGCTAAAATAAAACAAGGTTAATGGAACTGCAAACGAAAAGCTTTTGAAATATTAATTCTGATGGGTTCCATTCTTAAAAAAACAATGTTTGGCTTTTCAGTATTTTAGACTGTAGCTTCATTTGGTTTACAATTGACTACTTTTTTGTATTATGGGCATGCATTTTGAATAGATTTTTAGACACTTATTGTTACCCAAACTGGTTGTATTTATTTTTGCCGAGGAGGTTGTTTCCATCGTCTTTGTTTGTTTGTTAACAAAATTGCGCAAAAATAACTTTGCCGATTTTCATGAAACATTGTGCACGAGGTGATGCACAAAGGAAGAATGTTTTCAGTTTTTGTGCAGTTTCAGGATATTTGGGAGGAATGGGAGGGGCAAAAAATACCAAAAGGGGCATGTTTTTTTGGCCAGTTAAAAACAGGCATGTTTTTTTGGCCTTTTTTTCACAAAACTTGCTGAATTGTAGAAAAGTATTTGTGCAGCACTTCGTGGGTTAATGGAGGAAGCTTTAAATCTGTTTTGAAAGAGGAGGAACTGGGTTAAAGGTGGAATAGTCCGTTTTTCTAAACACGTTTGGTAGAATGAATGACAGTGAGTTATTTCCAGATTCTATTCTCATGAATTTTTGCTTGGAATTTATAATAACGCATACCTATTGTCATGACATCATCAGTTATACTCTTACTACAACCTTTGCTCACGGTGTATGTAAATGTGCTATATTTCAAGCTTCAAATGAGACATCAGAACAGTTTGTACTGGTGACTTGTTAATAAAGTGGCTGTGTAACTTAGCATAACATACTCAACGGGCTTAGGCAGAGTTCTGTGCTTTGCTGAGTGCTGTGCTTTGTTCTAGTTATCACACTGTCATGTACAGCTAAAAATATTGTATAACTGTTTCTTTACAAAGTATCTTATTTTTTGTTTGTTTAATTCACCAGGTAAATGTTGGTGAGATGTACGAACTTGTAGTCACAACAGTGAATGGTTTATATCGTTTCCGTCTCGGGGATGTCATAAAAGTAGTAACAAAACACAATCAAACACCCGTTATTGAATTCGTGCACAGGTACAAAAAGTTTATGGAGCTTGTGTTATATTGTGAGGGACAATAGTTTAATTTCGATTGTAAATTTAGAATGGTCATCTTTAGCTGACTATTATTAGTTGGATAAGAATGTTGCTTAATTTGGTGAAATTTGGTAATTTGGTGGAGGAAATCTGTGACCTGCACTTAATGCATGTCAAGTTATTGTATCATGTTCTAAGTGAATTAAATGCAAGACACTTAATAATGAATGCTGTGATCTAGTAATCGTGTATTGTTAGTTATACATGGATTTATTCCTTATTATTGTCGGCAATAAGCTTTTTCACAGTTTCGTTGTTCGCATGCGCATTTGCTGTAGGTCAGAGGTTAAGTGTACCACAGCAATCCATCTTAACTACAACCGTCATGTGACGTGTCTGCCATGTCTGTTCAGGAATTTCAGTAGTTTTATGTGGACTTTATTTAATTATCCGCTAGCCTTAGCGTAGAGTGATTTATTAGCAGGATCTTGCTTGGGAACAAGAAAAAATGAACTAAGTAAGATTCAAGCTAGCTGCTAAAACTGTTACTATTACAGCAGCATAGGCTGCGAGGCATTGTGAAGTGTGCACAAATGCGTTATCTGGTACACTTAACTTTTGACCTTTTCATGATCATCGTCAAACGTTGGAACTGTTAAAAGTCTTATTAGTACAATGATTATATTGTTTATAACAGACAGGGACAGCTACTCAACGTCCACGGTGAGAAAACTTCTGAAAATGCTGTCTACAATGCCCTGATGAAATCAGCCACCCAATGGAATAATGCAAAGATCAAAGATTACAGCTGTTGTGAGAGCATTCTTGCGTCTTCAGGTACATATGGTACTTTTTTCCAGCAAATGAGTATTTGTGTACAGAAAATATCATTGAACACATAATTTTTGTTGCACGAGACAAATGACGTTATGAGTACAGTTACGAGCTCACCAAAGATCAGTAAACAAATATTAGTAACCAAAGATGCTTTCTGTATTACATAAGACATTCTCGCTCACTTACGCCAAAGATGCAAAACATGGCAATCTTTACAGCAACGCACGTGTTCGAAATTCGCCAAACAGGTAACTTATTTAATTTGTAAGCATCTTTTGTTTAATAATAACAATGAATTTTTTGTGTAATCATAATAATGCGTTTAAAAACTTCAATGCCTTTAAAGCGCCCAGTGTTATAGTAAGTGTAATCGAACAGCATTTGAGTGTAGTCAGTAATGTTCTAAGCACAAGTTATACCGTGAGTTCAAAACTGTAACTAACTTCACTTTTTGGTAAGCCCGGGATTACAAGTTCTCGGGGTTAATGGTCTATCCTGAAAATATTGAAAATTTTTGAAAGCTTTTTATTTGCAGAATGTTCCAGTACTGCTGGATACTACATTGCATTCCTGGAATTTGACGAAAACCAGAATATTCAATTGACGAATGAACAGAAGTTATTAGTACGTATAAATATCGATATTCCCAATTGGATATTGGCATTTATCTTGTAAGCAGAAAGTCCCAGGTTCAAATCCAGGTTGTATTCGAACTTTTTCACATTTTCTCTCCTTCAAGTTTATTATCAAAATTTGATTAATTGTGGGTTTATACCATTATCAATAATAATCTTGACATTAAGATGTTGAATTACAGAATAAAAATAGTCCGTTATACCGCCAACCATTATCCGCCCAGCAAATTTCTATATGTTCAATGGGGAAACACCACGCCAGTCACTCCAGTGACCCTGCTATACCCTCTGCTGAGTCATGTGTCGTGTAAAGTAATGAATGTTATCACGCTTTGATTGTTTTCAAACTGTACTGTACATCGAACATTTGCAAATAGTAAATGATAGCGCTGATGTTATTGTCAGTGCGCCACATTATGTAGTCATAATAGCAACTGAAGAGAAAACACGCGGTTCTTTTTTCGCCACAAGAAACGTGATATTTGCTTGTTTTCTAAGAGTCATCCAAGCAAATCCCAGCAAGAAGGTTGGTGTTACAACTTAACTTTTTTACATGCACATGATTAGTGGATACATACAGTAGGCCTATAGTACAATATACGTTTATTATGTAAACAAAATGCTCATCATGAAGATGATTGATTTTGAAGGAGTCATTAATTTTCACAAATGATTAATTTAATAATGTTCTTTTAGTTCATTAAACTTCAGAGTAAAAATTGAGACTTCTAACCTGTGTACACTTGTCTGACTGTTGTGATTTGTCTGTGGTAAAATTTAACACACCTCGTTCTAATGCCAACTTTTTTTCCTTCCCGAAGTGGACGGTGTTAAGAGGTTGGCTGAGATTCAAACTCTACTGTGGACAAGAGTAATTTTGCTTTAATTACTTTATATAAGCTTTTGTTTGCATTTTGTGTGCATATTAGCATTTCTAATTCTCTTCATTTTTTATGAACTTTAGTTTGACGAGAATTTAAGACAGGAGTCTTATCCATATGAATCCTTCCGTCGCAAAAATGCAATATTACCAATGCAAGTGAATGTCGTAAAAGAAGGAACATTTGCAGAATTTCGAGACTACATCCTTACTCATAGTAATGCGTCAGCTAATCAAGTAAAACTTCCTCGTGCATTGCGTCGACAGGATTACTATAGTTTCATGAAAGAACATGTTGTAGGTTAGTTCTAAATTATAAAAAAAGATAACTCATAAGAGGCAGTGTTGGTGTTTCTCTCTGCTGTGATAAGATGAACTGGAAAAGCTGCTGTTAACTTTTTGTAGATTTGTAAATTTCATAGATTTTATAGATTTATAGATTTTCTAGTTCAGAAACATTGTGCTGTTTCTACTAAAATTGTGAATGTTCAGTAGTCAATAAACTGATGTAAAATTTAAAAAAAATATAACTTTGGTCGTTAAAATGTACAAACAGGTAAATACAGCCAGGGTTGCTTATCACAAATCTGCTTAATTTGTGCTTAATATCTACAAATTATTCGGTGCATTTTTGTATTTAAATTAAGAGCTTAATCACAAAATTTTTAGAACGGTTAATTCACACAAATCAATTACAGATGCCGGGCAATGCTTCAGCTGCTCACCTAGCAAAATCTATTTCTAAGCCACATGTCCTACCTACACTTAATATGCTTTCGTCAATTGTTTCTTTACAGCATCTGGCCATTATAGCTAGCAGACGATTTGGTTTCCATTGTGCACTTAACTCCTTTTACTGCAATTAAATTTACAGAAATAGCCAATAAACATTAAATTTTGGTATGCATTCTGAATGATTGCATTAAGATGTGATCTACTCTGTTTTAAAAATACATGTGATACATATAATATTTCTTGAAGTAATGCATGCAGGGCTTTTGCAAGTGAAAACAAAAAGTAACGTATTTCTTCATCATCACCAGGGCTACTGCATCGTAGAGCTAATTTAATTTGCGTATATATATGTGTGTGTGTATACCTAATTATTATGACCTACCTGTACAAAAAAAGCTGAATTAAGGCCTGCCTAGATCATAAGGGCTGCATGGGCCACTGGAAAAGTTCCTGTTTCAGATCCATATTCAGTGACTTCTCTTGTCACCAAATTTGATTTAAGACTTTCATAATTTTCGGCTCATTGCATTATTGCTTCTCTAAGTCTATACTTCAGGTGCTATGATAATGAGTAATCTGCAGATGTGTACTGCAGATGAGTGATCTGCAGAGAATGAATGATGCAGGTGCGTACTGCTCTAATATGCAGATTTATAATCACTGCATGACTGTGTGCGTTTTCGCTTTTTGTTTTTTCGGCAACATTGCAGGCAGCGGTGAAATAAAAGCGTTACGGGTGAATGTAATGTCTAGACAGAGCTTAAGCTACTTTATTGCAAAAAAGGGATGGATTTGTACAGGAAGGGTTAGCTCTGTGGGTAGGCACAACTTCACATGGCAATTCAGCAATTAATTCACCAAGCAGAAGCTACATTATAAACCTAAATTGTCCCCAACAGTACCAATGTATTACTGCAGTTTCCCCAATACCAATGTCTAAGCAGTTCCCCAAACTCCTAAAACATATTTATGGGCTGTAGATTTCGTTAGGCAGGGATAACAACATCACATAACCCATATTTTGCATAACTCATTTCTTTATTACCCAGAGGTACTAAAATTGCCCAATTAAGTGAACTTGACTAAGATATCTAAGATACAATATATACAGAGGCATAGTCACAAACTGATGTTGCTTGCAAGTTTGTATATTTACAAAGGTATCATGACAGACATGTAACAGCAGAACTGTAAAACAAGCAGAACATACACAGTAAATAAACTAAACTACTTCAGTACAGTATTCATTTGTTCAAACGTTAATAAAAATAATTATATTACTCTGCAATGTACCTTGGTCAGTTTAAAATTTTGTTGCAGACTTTAAAATTTGCAATTTAAAGATTTAGTTTCTTGACTTGCGGAGGTGTACTACAATATGCGAGGACTTAAAAATGAAAATTTCCAGTACACTACGAGTTCATCTGTTTCTCAAAATAGATTTTAAAGATATGAAATTTAAAATATTTTCAGGACATTATTTTATCAAAAATAAAAATTAGTCTTTTAAGAAAATGGTTGAGTGAAGAATCATCCTCTATTTGAAATTTGATTTGAAAGTTGTCAAAAATGGTCAAGCTAACTAGGCAGTTTTTACACATCACAAGTAATTTTTTATTGAAAGAAAAAACTATTCTGGTACGTGCAGCCAGGGGTAAAATTGTGTTGCAATTTCTAACAGCTAGACCAGAGATTAAGAAGGCAGCTACGTATATGTATAACACTTTTAAGCCACACAATTCATTTATACTGGTAGATAAAAATAACTCTATTAAATTTAACTCTATTAAAAATAAATGGCTAAAATAACTTTATGAAAAAAATAATTATTGCCAATATAATACATGTACTATTAAGCCTAAACTCAATTTGTTAAAAACAATGTGAAAATGTCTTCCAGAAATGTAAAATTTACAGAATTCCAAATGAAATAAATTAAAAAATATATTAGCATAATAATGTCCATTGAATAACAAATATCTAACAAATTCGTCGATTTTGAATATAAGAAACAGAGATGCATTAAAGAATTTTTTATTAAGGAATTTTCAACTTATTAAAAATCAAAGCTAGTTCATAAATAAGAACTGATTTTTAGTAACTATGCTAAAAAGTTAAGAAATTTGTATGGCCAATAAGAAAGAAAATAAAACTTAAAACAATCAAAGACCTGTTAAATAGTGCTTAAACTTCGCAAGATAAGTACGATTGTCACTCCAGATCACAAAATATGGAAATAAGCCTGTTTACAGGATAATAGATGAGAATTATGAAACAAAATATCTCACAATACATGGCTATTTTTTGTTATATACAATAACATGTTCACTACATTCTCTACGGACTTGTGCGAAAAACTTCCCTTCGTGCTTATTTCATGACAAACTACCAACATAACTAATGTCTCTGACGAGCGGTGGTGACAATTTTCCAGAACCAGTACAGATCTTTGGTTTACAATTTACTCACCTGAAAAGTAGGCAACACTGACAAACCGGACTAGACATTCAGCAGCACACTGTAGACAAAACTACAACTTAGTCAAGAAATTTTCTAGGAAACAATGCCTTGCATCTAGCAACAACAGTGACAACAAGATATTTAACAGTAAAATTTATCTGACAACAATAACTTAAATAATGAATCCTCTTTACAGATAGTTTTAAAATATTTTCTACAGTCGAAATATCAAACACTTCACTCAACCGTGTCGTGTCCGTCAGTCGATGAAGAGTTCAAGGCGATGCGTTCCTCTGCATCCCTGCGCATCGGTTTTGCTGTTGCACCTTTCCGCCGAGGTCTAGAACATCTCAAGCAAAAGTCGTCATAACTCTGGCCACACAGTAAACAAACAAGAATCACTGTCATGTTGTCACAGCCGAGGCCTCCCATTTGACAATCAGGAGCAAGACATCGGGTCATAAGCTCCTCACAAATCTGAAATACAATATCCTGTAATAACAACACTATAAGACTTCATTACATTTTGGCTTCCTTGTAAAATATAATTAGTGAATAATTTTCATACTGTAGGCTCTTACCTATAAAACGTGTCGTTTGTTTGTGTAGTCTATCACTGATGATGACTGCAGGCTGCAGTCGAAACATTTGGATACTTTTAACATTTTAGAACTTAAAGGTTTAATAAAAGTTGTTTTCTTTTTTATAATACTGTAAGACTTATTGGATACTCTCAGCGCAAGAAGGGCAATCTCTGATCGTCAGATACTCTCAGCGCAAGAAGGGCAATCTCTGATCGTCAGTGTAGCCTCATAAAGATCAAATATTATCAACCAAGTTTGAGAAATGGCAATTTTTAAAGCCATTTGTCATCACTGTTAAAAAACAATGCCAAAAATGCACTTCACTGCTTTTGTTTTACTGGTTTAGCAAGACAAATCAAATGATTCAGCATTTGCAAAGAAACTAAATGCACAGGGAAAAACGTTGGTCGGCATAACTATGTTACAATAATAATCAGATTTATAAATTTTCTTTCCTATTTCATTTCTTTTGCTGTAGCATATAATTAGTGAAACGGAACATAATAATAAACAGGAGTACTGCAGCTATGTTTTCAGCTATGACAGTCATAAAAACACTTTGTTACCAATTTAATTTAAAATAGAGAAAATTTGTTGTGAAATAATTTATAAATTGCGCAGATTGATGTTTCATTCATTTTTGTGGCCTTCAGCCTACAATTGTTTATTTTTGCTAGCAAAAGTGGTAAACTGAAGTTTTCTCTGTGAGAAACACTAAAAGTCAACATAGTAAAAAAAGAAATTTTACACATCAATCTCAAATAATTAAAAAATTGCACAAACCCTTTCTGGATGCATGTGTTGGGAGATTCTTGCTCTTACAAAATCAACCACTTCCTGATTGGTCAAAACGTCCCAGATGCCATCACAGGCTAACACCAAGAACTCGTAGTCTGGAGTAACGTCTCGTACAACGACATCTGGATTTGCGGTGACGATCTGCTCTTCGGCTGGCTTCCGATCGTTCTTTTTAAAAACAAAATCACCGAGCGCTCGAGAAAGTGCCAAATTACCTGTAGTACAAAAGCAAATGCGAATAAATAAGAATGTTCTAATAACTAGATTTTACAATAAAAAGGTCGTGTTTGGAAAACTAAACACAACTAATTGGCACAATTTTCCTAAAGGAACAGATCAATCAAGCAGCTTTGACAAAAAGAAGCAATTTAAGCCACAGACTAAAATATATTTCCACAGAAAAATATACATTTAGGTAAACAGACAGTAAAAAATAGAAATCTAAAACAGCGCTGAGCAAAATGCAATCTTTAAGTGAATTTTGTGCATTCCTAATAGCAAATAAACATATTTTACTGCTCATGCTATAACATTTACACATTTGCTGCTAGAATATGCAAGAGCAATTATATCAAGTTATGCAAAAATGTATCTTTACCATTGACTCTGTTAAATTCGACCCAGCCACCAGCTGCAACGATGCGTTTTGACTCCGCTTCATTACTAGGCTTGTGATCAAAGGATAACTGTTCAACTTCTCCAGCTACAGAGGCTACACACCGTGAATCTCCTACATTACCCTATGTAATACAAAAAACAATGTGGATAAACTAGACTAGACTTGTCAAACATGGGCATCATTGTACAGCAGCAAATGTGAAATTTCCATAATTTATACCCAATAATAATGACGCAAAAGGCAGATACGTAAATGTACATACGTATGTGTTCACGCTAGATCTTGAAACCCATGTCACGCCCAGGCAAATTTTTATAATATTGGCTTGATTACAAGGCCTGGCAGGGTGTCCACTAGGTAGTTGTCTTTCGAAAAATTTATTACCGTCCGACATGCGACAGAATTTTTGACGCCTGCATATTGTTTCAATGAGAAACAGTGCCCTCAATACTGCATTCTGGTTACCTGGTTACTGGCAAAGTAAAGTGACGAGAGAGAGAGAGAGAGACAGAGAAAAGACACTAAGAGAGAGAGAGACAGACAGAGAAAGAGAGAGGGAGACAGACAGAAATGAGTGTGCGAGTGAAACGAGTACCAATGGAAAACGCAAGGCAAATTTTATGAATTGGGTTTCGCTAGTAAAATTAATGCAGAAACTGCATAAAAATGAAACTGGTAAAGTGAAATGTTAATGGCAGGAGAAAAGATTACTAAATCAGACAATAAACACTGATGGCAGTAATAGATGAAACAATAAATAAAAATAAATTTGAATTTCATTCAGTCTGCTTCGTCAAAGCTATGAAATAACAGTACCGACAAGCCAGTGATAATACTTGTTCAAAAAAATGATAAATGATGATACAACCTACGTAATCGAAAGGAACAAAAGTCCATTACCTTAATTATTTCTACAATCGTAATAACACTGAAAATGTTACTTACACAATACAATTTATTATTTTTTAAAAGAACAACAACAGCAGTGGAACCAGCAAGTTCATCCTTCATGTTATCATCTGAAAGGGAAATAAAAGCCAACATGAAGAAAGATTCAAACTTAATACAGGCTATAACCCTTGTCTTCTATTTACACTTCCTTAAAATTTCTGATTGAATAAAAGTGTATCAATATGAGTTCATTTTCTTAGGGTCTGAGAAATCAGAGTTTTGCATATTTAGATGAAAGGGGCCAAGAAGTTGTATTTTTCACAAGAATCGGGAAAGGATGCGAAACTGTTATAAAAATGCAACAAATCAAGTTAAGACCTATGAACACGATATTTGCAACAATTTTTTTCTTGGTCAAACACGTGTACATTCATGGAGACAAGAAGAGAAGAGATTTCTTGAAAGACAAAATTTTTGCAAACCATTATCATTTTCAGGATTTGCTGATTAATGCAGTTTGTTTTTGTGTGAACAATAAAATATTTCGGCACAGGGAATTATACATATTATAACCATGGAGATGATGATTTTTCTATTTACCATTTAACATATCTTGATCAACTTCTAAAAATCCTTCTCGTATTGCTTCTGCTATATCTCCTTTCACTGCAAGTAGATACATGCAATTTTATTAAATCACTGTGATAAGCCATTATCAATGCGTTCAGTGTTCACGTTTATGTAAACTAAACCTTTCAAAATGGTACAAAGATTGTACACTACAAATATTGTTCCTTTCTTCCTTGCTCCCTCTATCTGTGTATAATGCCTTAAAAATATGTAAAAGCAAAAGATAGCGAAAGGAGTGGAATGGTTACACACATGTCTTACAGAATAAGTCACAAATGACCAAAAGGTACAAAATGCACTTAAAAGGGTAGGAATTAGTCAATATGAGGTACAAAGCATAAATTCAAGAAGTACAATTTAACAAATGTGCCTGGCCTTATAATATTTTATTTTTCTCAGTTTTTAAGATTGTATGCAAAAACAATTTAAGCTAAGATTACAAACATTACTGCTATAATAAATAATCATTATTTACTTACAATAACTAGGACTGCTAACTATTTTCCTATGTACATGGACACCTGCATACTGTGCTACCTTTGCACCTGAAATAAAATCATTAAATTCACTAAACAACCTTTTTATACATTATGGCAAAACTGTAAATTTTAGCAGGAGGAAAAGTCAGAAAAAACAGAATTGTTTCTAGTAATTTCAAACTTTAGTTTTTTTTCAAATGAGAGAAAATTATCTGAAATATGAATTTATATGTTTTTAAACAAAGCTTTCAAGCTCTCATTTAACTGCATGGGAGTTACCTGTCTATCCTGTCCATCCAATGCACAATTATTAGAGCAATGAAAGCCACAAATGAGTTTTAAAATCGCTGCATTTTAATCATTAAAAGTTCTTTAACATTCTAAAATTAATACTTTAATACATATGGTTTACAGTGCAGGATTAAATTTAGCATAAACAATTTGATGGAATTAAAATTTTAAAATAATATCTCTGTTTGCATTCAGAATAACTATTGTTGTATTATACACTGCTTAGTATACAAAAATAATGCTGTTTGCTATCTACATTTTCTGGTATTACGTCACCAAACTTAGACTTGAACATATGAGTAGTGGATTTGCACTCGAACTTTGACTTCAAGATCCCGAGACTTCCTGACCCTTTGATTATTTTCGACCCTAAATATTTTTTGCCGTCTACTAAATACGACTTTTTGAAGATGCAAAAAAAAACATATTAAATTTAATACAAAAACACAAAACTTTCGCTTTTATGACAAGCTTACCCCCATGTCCATCATAGACTGCAAAGAAAGCTGCTTCTTGATCCTCAGATAAAGCAAGTATATGCGTATGAGCATCTTCCATATCTATGGTCCACATTAAGGAGTATATTTTACCTTTACTGTGCAATGTATGTGATGGCTGAATTGAAAAAATTTGTATTTGCTTTTCATTCTTAAGCAGCATTCAAACGTTTATCTATTTAGATCCATTATCTGCAACAGCTTGGAATTCAGACAAAATAAACAATACCAAAAACTAGAGCTAACCAACAAATCACATTAAGCACAAATGTATGTGATCAATTATCGAATTATCTTTTGTCTTACCAGTATGCCTAATTGAAGATGACAGATACATTGTAACCTGAAAAGCTTACAGGAAAACTCCAAAAGAACCTTGAACAATGTGAACTTAGCTCAAATTTACAATACAATCAGCAAAGCTTGAACAGGTTGCTTTCTGCCAAACATGAATGGATCTATTTAAAATTCAGGCAAAGTGAGTTAATGACTAACTGTCATACCATTATTCTAATGCTTTTTTTCCTAGTTACCAAGTATAAGATGACATGTAGCTAGAGCACAAATGTCCACTAGCACCTAAAATAGTAGAGCTATGACGGCCATGCCAAACATATCCACAACAGACCAGTGCATAATTTTCCATGCAAATGCTCAGCCACCTACCAGCAAAACGTTTAAGTTCATTAGTGGATAGCCAAAATGTTCTGTTTACGACATAGTACCACTTAATCTAATATGCGTACACTCGTACCAGCAGTGGGTGGAACAACACAAGCAAAAGTATGCCCACAGTTGGCATTCAATGCGTTAATATACATACATTTGAATGAGAACTGAAGAAAATAAACCTAGACCCCTCTGAAAGTTTTTCCGCAATTATATTCCAACATCTGGGAAAATGTATCAACTGAACAAAATTTTAGCATTTTCAATTGTTGCTGACATATCTGTAGCTCTCACATCTCACAACGGCATAACCAATAAAAGCAAACCCCAACAAAAGATACTTATTCTCCACCCTTGCATACATGAAGAGGCAACTTTCACAAGCCCATTTTCACAGCCCGTGGTCTCTTTCGATGTCACGGGTTCTGACAACGTCTGCCCCATCACTGCTGTACTTAAGTCAACTGTTATGTGTCGCTTTGGTGAGAAAGATGGAAATGGACCTGAAAATGAAAAGATTATTAACGTTGCTCACATAACTATCAAGGTATTACTGTTTCACGCTGTACACTAAGTGCATAAGTAACACCTCAAATCAATTTTCTCAGTAAGAAACCTTGAATTACTAAAAACAGATATTTACACTTAGTAAAAAAATAAATTTGAAACTTATTCAGTGGTAGCTTCGTTAGTTTTGTGCAAAAAATTTAGTTCAGATGTTTACGAGTTCCTTCAATATTGTAACTCACAAGATCTTTCAAATTTGCATAGATTTTCAATAAACATATATTCAACAATGCACAGTAAAAATAGCTCAGAAAAAATGGCACAAATAGTAAAGTAGGTAAAAATGGCACCAGAAAAAAATGGCACAGGAAAAAAATGGCACAAATGGAAAAGTGTGTAAAATGGCACACATATTATATTGATACAATTGACTTCTATAATAAAACTAGAACGCATTCAGTAGGAAGCAAATTTATACCAAAGCCGAACAATCCTAAACTTATTCGCCTGATTCTTCTGATTCAAAAAATTTAACACAAAATTTAAACAAGCAAACATACAAAAATGTACCTGTATTGATATTATATAGATTAGCAAAAAACACAAAACATTTGCTCATTAAATGGATTTATAATCAATAATGCACGAATGTGTGTTTATCTACCTTTGGCGATGGTGGTAGACAGACAAATATATACGTACCAAGTTACCTTCTAAGGCTATAAACATTAATAAGCAAAGGCTATAGACAGCATTTGACAGTTTTACGAGTGAGAGTTTCTCAAAACGGAACTGGAACTAACTTGTAGTTGTCTGTCTGATGACAACAAAAAAGAAATACTAAACATTCCCTCTGAGACCTCCACGAAGTGCTTCACGAATGTTTTTTTTGTACATGGTGTTCGGTCAACTTTAAAAAAAGAATTGGCGAAAAGATTCCCATTTTGGCACCCTATATCCGCCTTTTTTCACAAAGTTTCTTGGAAATCTGTTAGCTAGTTTTTGCCTAAAAGGCTTAATTCCATAAGAGAAAAAAACGACCAAAACAGACAAACTGTTTGAAGCATAACTTCCTTGGCGAAGTAAAATTAAAATGCAATAACTAGTGCAATAACTAAAATAATTATCCCCCACTGTAACCCTAACCCTAAGCACATATTTTACTAAGTGTGCCATTTTTTTCACGTGCCATTTTCACTGTGCCATTTTTTCTGTGCCATTTTTATCTACATTTGTATTCACCATTAATTTCCTTACGTTTTGAAGAATTGCTTATTCAAAAACTAAGCACATTTGAAAGCGCTCATGAGTTACCATATTGCATGAATATCTTAACAAAAATTGATGATAAAAGTGTCAAACGCAGTTGTGATTTGTGAATTCATCTTCTACAGCTTAACTGGACCAAAAACAACATAACAGACCTTAGAAAATTACAAATTCCAAAATTCAGTAACATTATACAGCAACATGAACTGAGAACTTCTGCAAAAAATAATAATCAATAGAATTTTGGAACAAATTCATATTCTCCTAAAAATCTATGATGTTTGTGATAATGAAGCTATGAGAACTTTCTTACTGAAATGCATCTGAAGAACGTTGTGAAGCCAAATGTTCAATGTAAATAAATTATTGCTAAACATTTCGAGACTGAAGAACATTTTATTTCTACTATAAGACTTTCTCGTATGAGTACACGTTTGCTTGGCAGCAAAAAGCCCAGTCAATATAACAGAAAGTTACTGCAATGTAATGTAAAAATTATTGCTTAACCAGACAAAACAACAAATTAAATCAGCTGCATTAGGTGCACATCAATAAGCTTCAAGATTAACTAACAGCTAAGCATCACAGAGGTTAGTTGAACATTATAAGTACTCTTCAAATTCAGCTCCACAAATCAGCTAAAGCTTTCTAAGCTTATCTGAGAACCAGCTAATCCTTGTTTCATTAAAAATCTCATCTAGATGTCTAGTAGTGGCGTAATGTTTATGGATTAAACTATCCCCCGACAAGAAACAACAATATATAATTATTACTAATTAACTAATGTAACTGTATTGTTTTGGAACACTCTCAACATATACCAAAAAAGGCAAATAAACAAGATGTAAATGCATCTGAAGTTCTCAAATAACAAAAATTTTTAGTAAAAAAAGTCGTGGAAAGAAAAGTATTATAATGAATTAAAGATTACTGCAACAAAAAATACACCAGTATGCCAAAAAAATTGATCACAATACCAAGAGGAAATCCCAAATGATGGTGTAGTAACAGTCGTAAAGAATAAAAACATGACAGCATTTGAACACCAGGAATTTCACTGTTTATCATCACTAAACACCCAGCATCAACACGCTGACATCATGTTCACCGAAAATTCACTTTTCTACGCCTGATGCCTGTGAATCATGCTGCAACAGATGGTTTTCAACAGTTTCTTACATTCCATTAGAGTGAAAGTCACCATTGATTAAAACCATCTTGTGAATTAACTAGAGTAACATGCATGTAACCATAAATAATTACACGATGTAAGTTAATGGGACAAACACACAACCTTGTTTGTAAAAACATGCTAGATACAGTGGCCAAGTACAAATAAAAAATGATAACCATAGGAAGTCTTACGATTGTTACTAAGCAGCTTACGATTATTTTTAATGTCCAATAATGCCCAATAATTATGTTGTGTCATTAGTTAATAGCTTATCATACGTTACTTCTACAGGGTGTAAGGAAATGAGTTCTCTTTACACTTAAAAGTTATCATAAGAAGACATAAATCACAGAACACTTTAACTGTATAATATTTCTGATTTAATCTGTTATTTACTAATGCTTTACCGCTACAGAAAACAAAAATCAATGAAATGAACAAATGAGGCCACCACTCTACTGAGAAACCAACGTAAATTGTACCCCTATCCATTTATGGCCCTCACTACTGCATGTAACGGCAGCACTAGATATTAAAATAAGTTTTTGTTACTCAAAATAAATGCTTTTTCCATGAAGTGGTCGGTATTAATCATCTCCTTTCGATTTTCTTCTGTACAAGCAAAGGCGATCATTCCTGACACAGCTTACGTAATCTCTTAGCAATAACTGCTGCAAAGTAAGTGAACTGTGTAATTGCGCAATTCATATTAATAATTAAGTAGTATCATTTTCATCTGTCATTTTGAGCAATATTGCAAATTCAATAAGCACAACCTTTAAGGTCAACCTTTAATATTCAGTGACTCAGCACAACAGTGAGCTAGCATTAGCGACTATGTGACGTTCACGTTGCTACATTCAAACTGTTTAGCTGTTCCACCATAAAGTTGCACAGCAAAATATCAGAACAATATTTTAATAGCTCTGCATCATGTACTGGAAGAAGTGTATTTTAAAAATATCATAAACTTACTAACAGTAATTCAACTTCACTCAGATAGTCACACAAACTGCTCAAAAATTGCAGATTGGCTACGCGAAATACAACATAAAGTTTACCCAGTAAACTAAGAGTTTACAAAAGCGTAAAATTTATAGGCAGCGAATGATAAATCTCTCTATTCTTATCTAAGGAACTTTCAATAATACCTACTTCGTTTAGCTACAAGCTAAAAGATTAAGTATATACAGTTTTATTATACAGACAAAAAATTTTTGTAGGCCTGTGGCATAGCTGAGACCTGTGGACTCTAACTTCAGTATTTGTATATGTATTTGGTAAGCTCATTAAGCACAAAATGCTGTCTAACTGACAGAAAATACAATTCTTTAAAACAAAAATACTATTGCTTTAATTCAAACAAACTACAACTAAATATTGAGATAATAATTGCTTTTTTGCCTAAAAGGTCAGTAAGACAAAACAAGTGCATCATAACGCTATAGACTCACCAGCTTTAAATCCGAACATGTTAGATTACCAACATTTAGTACTGTCCTCGTAAGTTTCCACACACCCAACACTGATTAGTCAAGAAAGTTCCTGTCACAATGCATTTATGTAGGTCTATGCCACAGTTTATGTAAATAATAAACTAAGTTTAACATGCGTGCATGCGTACAGGACTAATCTTGCATCGTCTTTAACTTGCATATACAGCTAACCTAAAGTACATAGAAAACTTTGTATTTGCAGCTACAGAATCAGAATACTACACTAGACTAGTATAGTATATTTTAATCTTGACCCATCACCAGAAAGGCAATATATGATAAATGTGAATGCTCCATAATTATTCAGTATGCCTCAGCAGTTACAATACAAACATACACAAAAATATGGCAAAAGTACAACAAAAATACAATATAAACTAAAAGGATTTATAAAGCTTCTTAGTTGTGCCGCATTGGAACAATGTTTTAATCACATGCAAACAGTGCATCATGATAAAAATGTACTGTTTGTATTTGAAACAAAAGTACAGCAATAAAATCCCATAGAATGCATTGTTGTGTGTATTTGTTTTAATGGCACCACTGATGTTTGCATTTCAAATAAAGCAAAACTGCTAAATATTTCAAAAAGATGGTTGTAAATAAATCTTTTAAACCATATATACATGTACAGTAGGCATGATGTATAAGGAATCTTAAATACT
Organism: Tubiluchus corallicola; assembly: GCA_030141605.1. Lineage (NCBI taxonomy): Eukaryota > Metazoa > Priapulida > Priapulimorpha > Priapulimorphida > Tubiluchidae > Tubiluchus > Tubiluchus corallicola. The sequence continues at coordinate 92,532 of JAQGDQ010000516.1, forward strand.
AATATTTTGCAGGTCCTTGGCCCTAAATAGTTCACATTCAAATGTTTACAGCAACAGCAACAATATACTATAAACCATGGTATATAACATACATGTGTCTAAAATACACCTAAAATAACTTCACAAACTGACAACTCACCATTAAGTCATAAAACGTGCAAGGTTATTTACTTAGTACAGCAAGCTGCCTAAACTGTTCACACATGTTGTAGAAGTTAAAAACCAAACAACAACAACGACAACTCACCTAACTTTGAGTTCAGTTAGAAAGCACCATAACCTACAGCTGAACTGAAACTGATTCAAGCAGCATCACTGGTGCAGAGTCTAGACTAGCGTGGAAGTGTTACTATGAGTCAAGCTGTTTTCAAAAACAAACTGCAAAGCAAAAATACAAAATATCATAATTATACCAATGCATGACTTTCTAGATTGCACATATCACCACCATCATTGTTATAATCACCATCATCATTATATTCATCATCACCACCATCATCTGCTTTTGTTTATTGCCAACAACATTTCTTTTTTTTATCTTGAATGATATTTTGAAATTGTAAGTACGAATTAACCCACATTACATTTTTTTATCTCTTCTGCAAAATAATTCTTAAAACAATAAAATGTTAGATTTGGAGCACAGTCCAAAGTAATTTTCTGTAATATTATTTTAATGCAAATAATCATAATATACCAACTCAAACTTTGTAAATTAATTAATGTTTGCTGTCAATATGTCATATAAATGCTCCTCAGAGATAACTAAACTTGATAAAAAATGACAGCTTGGCATTTTCCTAGCTGTGTACAAATTGTGCTTTATAAAGTTTGGGAAATGAGCAAAAATATCTTTCTACAAGATACGTTCACACATAGAAGATTCTCTTTCAATATACTATGCTAGTAAACATTTTACACCTGTTTTCTAACAAATTCTGAAAATTTTTCATCAAAAACAGTGTCACACAACAGAAAATAGAAATGCTATTGTGTAAAATGTTGTCTATTGCTGACTGGCAATTTTAAACAAATTCTGCAGTTTGCCAAACAGTGACATGTGATCAGCCAATAGTACATCAACAGTTGCCATTTTACATCACAGCACATGCGAATGAGGCTGTTGAACACTAGTATTTTGCTATATTTTGTGTTTTACTATTTGCTACATGCTTTTGCACATTTTTGAAAAAAAAACAGATTTTCCTGAACAATAGAGCATTGAAATTCTTTACAGTTTATAACAAGAGCAGCACCAGTCAAATAAATAATCCACTAAAAAATTTTATAACATTTTTATTAGGAACATCAAAGTTTCCGCCTATAAATGTCAGATCTATTAAGTTTGCTAAACATTTACACGATGCTTGCTAAACCCAACAATTCCTTTTACAATGCATTTAATTAAATGTATGTATGGAAGTGAGGAAATATAAATTGCTGTCTGGGTCATGGGAATATATTCATTACCTGTCACACTTAATTAAAGTAGCTTGTTTTTGGCAATGACAAATACATGTGCTTTTATCTTTACGATCCAGCTTGGAATGGACTTTTAATGACTCAAGCAAGCGACTAGAATTCATAATTAGTTATCACCGCAGACACTGGACTGATTAGATATTGGTTAATACAGTAACCCGACTTATGAAAAACGCTATAGTGTTCCAGGCCCACCCGCAATAAGTGAATTTCCGCGAAGTAAGGACGCATATGTTGTGTACAATCTCACGTCGGCAAGCAGCATCTCAAGCGGGCGCAAGTACAATATTTCGTTTTTGGTGTGTATTCATCAGCCGAATAAATACACTATTTAATGTAAATGGTAATTCTTTATGATTTATGATATTCTTTTAATGTTAGAATTAATATTTTTAATATATTTTTATACATTTTGTGACATTTTATGCAAAATTCATCAAATCTATACATTACTATACAATACGTACTACGCATGTGCAAAAATACTTTAGACGGAGTACCGCAAAAACCCGCGAAACAGCGAAAATACCACGATAAATATTTTACATTGATATTTTTGAAAACCCGCGAAACAGCGAGTCAGCGATAAACGAACCGCGAAGTAGCGAGGGAACAGCGTATTTCAATTACATGAAATATACTTCTAATTTGTTTTGTTTTAAATTCTGATATTATGTTAAATCTAACACTGATCCATCTCGTGAGCTGCATTCACTGCAAAAAATGCTGCTTTTGGTATAGTCTCATTTCTTTTAACTATTTAATGCGTGTAATCTAGCACATAATGTGAAATTTGCGAACTAATTTATGCATAAGAATTTCTCCCACATTGCACACTTTAGGTTGAAAAACATAACCAGCTAGTTATTCATTATAATAGTGCAGCCTCGGACTAGTAAACAGCAGCCAGCCTGCCAGGGCTTACTTTATCAGTTTAATTTATAAGTGAGTTAATGCAACAAATGTATGATGGCAGCAGCAAGTACATGACTGTAACACACTAGCAGTCATGTTCAGGTAATAAATGTGAATAATTTAAATGACATGGGTTAGAAGGTACCTGAGAACACTACACAGGACAGTCATGCTTGCTCGACGACCCCATGTACTGCGTGTCCCATCTTGCCTTATACCACTTGCCATAATACCAGCCCGTCAAGTACTGCGAAGTGGTACATGGCAAGGTAGTACACAGTCTGGTGGTATATGACAGTACACCACTGTACATGGCAAGACCGTCCACAGTGAGAGGGTCCACAGAAATGTCGAGCAAGCAGTAACATCTCACACAGTGTCTACATATCAGATTATTAAACATGTACACACAGTAATATACTAGACAACTGTCAAAGCCATTCTGTGCTTCTGATCCTTACTCCACTACACTAGTCACTACATTTGTACCTTTGGCATTAACTACCATTCGATCAACTAATTTACACACTTTTAAAAATTTGAAATTATTATTTCATATTTTTTATTAGAAACATTTTGTAACTGACAAAGTGTTTAATTAAAATAGGTAAACAGTAAGTTTACATGCAGCTTAAATTATAGCTTACTACTGTTATTTTTATTATGTCTTTAACTTTATAGAGGTATTCTGAATGCTAAGTATTAAACGTTTTTTATAATTTCTCCACTACTTCATTAAATTTTTACACTATATTATTATTACACTAATTATTTCTGTACACTGTGCAACTACGGTATACTGACTGTAAGTATAAAACTTTTAAAAGTATAACACTACTATTAACAGTAGAATAAAGGCAACATGTACAGCACTATATGGTCGTTATGTTGCCCTCGCATTTGGCACTTTTTGTTGTATCTTGATGTAATACCAATACTGTCTATGTGTGCGAAATAAAATGATTCTTATTCTTAAAAAATGGGAAAGGGCTCTTGCGTAGAGAATTTAAATTACACTATCAAAACGAAAAGAATGAAATTTCAAAATATACAACCATCTATGAAGGCAAACAGTTACCTCTATACGCGTCCTAATTTTTGTGAGTAACGTTAGCAGTTACTAGCGCTCTAACCTTATAAAATCAACGACAACAATTACAAAATAAGACTAAAACATTTCTTAGGAATCATTAAAATCCATAACGGGAAATCTTCTCGTGGAGAAAAAATTTCAAACAGAGATTTTACCATAGATCATGCTTTTGAAAATAATAATAACATTTATTATTATTCGGTTAGCAATTTAGAATTTTACTGTGCGCAGAAATGGACAGTGAAGATCAAAAGGAGAAGATTGCACCATGACAGCTTTAAAAGAATCGCTAAAAAAGGAAGAAAATGCAGGTAGCACAGCTGTGACTTGCGGCATTCCAATAATTTGCACCACAGCAAAATCAAATTCGATGTTTTTTATTTGTCCTTACAGGCTACCGACTTAAAAACAGAAAAGAGCTTTTCAAGTTTCCTGCTTACATGGTAGGATCTCCTTTGATTTCTAAAAGTTTAAATGCCATGTCTTTGTTGCAGACAGAATAAGAATTCGGCATTTGATATGGCACTATCAATTAAGTTCCAATTACTTAATGCGGATGGTCCTTCCTTGTGGCTAGATCATAATCTGACTCATTATAAAAGACAGCCAAATCCTTCAAGTCAGGAAACACTGGGCTCACTACCCCAACACCCCCACCCCCAGTAATATCTTGGCCAGTATTTGGATATGAATACATCTTTCCTCGAAAAAAATTAATATAACCAGATAAGTGCAGGAAATGAAATCTAGAATAAATTTACTAATCCTAGCAGTCACCATCTATTTACTGATGAGGCTCCATGTTCATTTGGTTTCCAGGCATAAAAGTAAATATCTCAATTAAAGAATTGGTAGTATGTATACAAGTAATGCCAAGTCAAGTATATCCAATTTCGAGTAGCAGTATTTTAGTTAGTACATCAAACTGAAACACTTACTGAAACAAATTTAAATGTACAGCGTGAGCTGAGACTGGTTGCACAGGCATGGGTCAACATGTCATGGGTCATTTAGGACAAATTCCAATTTCCTTGAAATGAAACAAAATGCAAATTCCTTGGTGTTCAGGTACAATGAACTCAATAAATTAGAGCTAGTTTTATAACCTTGAAAGAAATTTTTAAAGTCACTTCGATATCAAATTATAGAATAATATATTTTGTTGATGTAGATTAGGTGCCATTCGTACGTGTAATAAGTCAATGTGAGCTCATTAAAGAACCAAACTTATAGCCTTGATAGAAAAGTTCAAATTTTATATGGATGTGATATCATACAGTAGCACATTTATTTGAACTAAGGTGTGATTCATAGATACTCAACTATTGAGAATTCAATTATGATCTTGAACAAAATCACCAAACATTTTACAGTTAATACAGTTAATAATAATATAAACAATGTACAGATTTCATTAATCATACATTCACATTATGATTCCAGCTGCATTTCTAGTACAGAGTTCTAAGTTTCAGTGTGGCTTAAAGTCCAATAAATGTATTACTGTACTGGAAACTGCATACTCAATTGCTCATGTTCAGTTACATAATTATTATAAAACATTTTAAAGCGTACTATAACTCACTGGTCATGGCATTTTATTCTAAATATGAACTGGCTGTGCCACAGCCAAGAAAAGTTGTACACCTCTAAGAAATCCTCAGAGGATTACAATACTTTTTTGTTGTTAGGGGATATAGTAAGTTAGTACTATACTGGTCGCACAGATTTCCTAAACGAACTGTCATTGATCTGAATTTAAGGAACAGCCGCAACTTCGAAAAAAGAGTGCCTGTATTGCGAAACACACACAAGTGACAAGATTAGGTCAAATAGCACATACTGCATAGAAGGTTGTATGTACTACATATTTATACTGAACAATTTATTATACCAAAGCAGTGCTCAAACAATAAAAGATCTACCATGCCCTGAAATTTGATATAAAAGCCTCGTACCTGTCGAAGGTATGATTGAAATACAGACTCGAAGAACTCAAAATCCCCCAACACAGCTGTCTCGCATGGTTGTTTTTTTGGATATTGATCAACGTCTTGTTTTCATCATCTTAGCATTCACTCTGCACTTCGTCTTTTTCGGGATAGTTCATTGTGTTAGGCGGGGTTGATGTCTGACGAATTTTCAAGCCATTCAGTTCATGGAAAAAATTAATACCAGAGTTTGCAGGTCAATAATTCCATCATACCTCAAGAGGCTGCGCGAGATGCACAAGGCTCTCACGCCAAATTTTGAAGTCAATAGATTCCCTGTATCTTCAGATTAGATTAGATTTAGACTAAATTTATTTATTACTTGCAATTATACACAATAAATATTGAGTAAATAATCAAAAAAGAGTGTTAACTTTCAGTGAATTAAAGAAAGGGGGCAAAAAACTGTAAAGGCTACTGAATTAACCCCCTTTCTAGTTAAAGTTCGTAGAACACATCTAACAATGAATTAAGATGTTGTCAAACTGAAATGATAGAATGCGGCAAAAACTGAGCAATATATATCAATTGTTCTGTACTGTTTCTCATTGCTCCTGTACCACCATGTATTTTGTAATTTTTATCCTTTTTATATCAGTTGTTCTGTACTGTTTCTCATTGCTCCTGTACCACCATGTATTTTGTAATTTTTATCCTTTTTTGCACAGATTTGAATAGTGCAATTACCATTACATCAATCAATTAAGGGATTCGGTTGACTCTATTATGTATGGTGCAAGATTCCTGTATCATTCTGTGCATATTTTTGGTATGCAAATCGCATTTCTCTTCTACTGGTGTGTTATCTGTGTTTGGCAAGAGGATTTACGTCTATCCCAATTGTTTATTTGCTCATTTCATGATCTTTTCAGTATTTTTCTTTTCAGTCTGTGTTAGGCCAAAACAGAATACCTAGCAGTTATATTCATGAGTGCTGAGGATGCTATTAAAGCCTGTTATAGTAGAATTTTCTCAAGAAGTCAGCTGGCACTTTATATGACTCCACTTTTTATGGGCAGAACAGCATTCGATTGCAGCACTTCTTTAGACATTTTTTTAAATATGTGTATGTTAAGCTTGAGATCACTTTGGGTTGCAACATAAGTTGTTTTGTATTTTGTACGTGCTTCACTAGGTTACCAATTTGTTTAAGTACAACAGTGTCTTTTTGAGTCTTTTGCCTTTAGTAAAGTTGACACAGAACTCTTCATTTCCCGCTGTTTAGTTGTAAAGTTTGTTTATTGATTTTTCAACTATAGGGTAGATTGCTTTTGGTAGGCCTAACTATCTTGGTTTGATGGCTGCCCGACTAGAGTCGACAAGTGACGTGTCGTCTGCATATTTCTTGATATTGCGGGCTTATATGTTATTTGGTATCCTGATATGGTCAGTAGTAGTTATAAGGTAGCCGAGATTATGCCTCCTTGAGGAGTACTAGTGTTCACCTGTAACCCCGTTGATGTTTCATTCTTAAGATTAATACGTAATTGAAAAATTGAGTTCTGTGTGTTAAGTAGCTGTATACCAAGTTACCCACTTGATTATCCATTCTTTGTGGCATTCAGGGCTGCCAAGATTAAGTAATGATGAAAGAATCTGCCTGGGACCGATAGTATCGAAAGCAGCACTGTAGTCTATAACACGGTGCAATGCAGCATTTAATTTGTCAGTTGTTTTAGCAGCTTGGTCATAGATGTGTATCAGTGCATCTAGAGTGCATCGTCGTAGCATGTAGGCAAATTGATTAGTATCCAATTTTTCCTTAATTTGTTCAAGAAATCCTCTTTTATGCAACTTTTTCTAGATCTTTTCCGAGAGCAAAACAGATAGTGATTGGCCTAAGGTCATTTAATTTCCCTGGACGGTTTACTTTGGGATTTAAGGAGACATGTCCTGTTTACCATTTAGGTGGTTTGCATCTTTCTTCGATATAGTTATTTATTATTTCAGTCATTACAGGAGCATACTACGATGTACTACAAAGTGCATCGGCACAGGAACATACTAAATGAACTTTGATAATGCCCTCAAATCCATTCCTGAAACCTTTTTAGGATTTGTTGCTTTCATGATTGTTCTGACCTCAATGGTGCTAATGACAGGCCCCTAAGGTATGACTGAACTAAGTTCAATGAGGTAATTTAACTCTAAAGTGTCACCCGAGTTGTACTTATAAAGAATATGTTTAGTTGTTCCTGCCTATCTTTGTTTGGCAGCTCGGGAATTTTCTGAAGATTTAATGCGGTATTCTTCTTCTGCGTGATGTTTGTTAATTCGTTTATAAGTTGTCACACAGTTTTTGAGTATGTGCCATTTCTGAATTTTGTTTTTTGTGCAAGTGTTGATTGCTGCTTTAATCTTTCCTTTAACTTGATTTGAGAGATTTTGGTACTGCCCATGGTTTTGTTTGTATAGAGCATTTTTCTGATTTATTAATTTTTTAAGGTGCCCATTTATCCAAGTCTTGTCGTTTCTAACTTTTTGGGTTTTTTCGTGTGCAGAACTGTATGGTCACATAATCTACTTTTTTTCGATAGATTCAACTAATGTGCACAGATTGAAGTCTGTTGTTCAAAAAAGATGTGTGACTTGTATATGGTGAACAAAAAGGTGTAAGAAAACTCTGCCTGTTAGCTCATCAACATTCATTAACTTAAGTGAGAAGCATCTATGACCATTAAGTGAGAAGATAACAATTTTTCCAAATGTGTTACTGTTCTCCAAATAATTCCCAACACTTGGTCAAAAATTTCTTCAGGTGTTTGGGCACTGGTGTTTGGACAAGATCCTGAATTTGTAACACTGTTCATCAGACACTGAAAACTTACTAAATGTTAAGATTTACTAATTATATCTTTAGCATGTGTGTATAACAATTTTTCCAAGTGTGTTATTGTTCTCCAAATAATTCCCAATACTTGGTCAAAAATTTCTTCAGGTGTTTGGACAAGATCCTGAATTTGTAATACTGCTCATCAAACACTGAAGACTTACTGAATGTTAAGATTCTGCTAGTTATATGTTTAACATGTGTGTAGTATGTACTTTACTATTTTGATATTTTTGCATTTAGAAGTGTGTTCAGTTTTGAACATATAACGCTACCACAATGAAACACATCTATGCCAAAGAAGATAATCGGACCTATTCTGAATATGTGAAGCCAGAAGATTTACCCATATATGGTAGTTCACGTGACAGCACACAATATGAATATGTCGAAAAGGTAAAGTTTCAAGTTATAACATTTAAATGGTAGATTAGGCTCTACAATAATCATACGGGTGGAAGCATGGTAAAAGGAGAATATTAATAATGAATCAACCTACTTAATAGTAAGTTTAAACCATATCACACGTGTCAAATGCATTAACTGTATCACGTACTACTTATAACATAATTCAATGATACACAAATTTTTGACAACTTTCAGATTTCGCCTTTACGGCAGAACATCTCTGCTGTCCGGGGCCGCATATGGTCATGGTGGGACAAATGTGAAGACACCGTAAATTTTGTTAAAGGAAAATACGATATTGGTTATTCTCACACTAGAGACACAATACACTACATACAGAATGATCCAAGTATGGTGCCTCGTGCAACCACAATTTCATTGGCTGGCCTCGGTGCATTCGTATATGCGACAGTGCGAAGAGGCGGACTATTCAAGAAAATTGTCTATCCTAGCATTGCAATGGGAGGAATGGCTGCTCTATGCTACCCGAGAGAAACTGCAAAATACTCGAATGTTGTTTACAGCGTCGCGAAAAAGGAAGTTTCTTATGCAGCCGAAAAGCACTTTGGTAGAAAAGGAAAAAAATCAGACCAGGATAAAAGCAAACAATCTTCCGAGAGTGGACAAACGACTGAAGAAATTATGGACAACGCGTACGTGGATATCGGGCAGTCAACCCCAGAAGATAAAGACTTATATACGACTAGAACATAGATCAGATGTTTTGCGCATTGTGGACAAATCATGAAAAATAGGAAGAGTTAGAAAGCAACACAGAGGACTTAACTAGTCTAGACATTTAAACTGTTAGTTTATAACTTGTAAATTTTATTAAAATCGTAACATAGTGAAAACACGTTTACTCTTTCATTGCTTATTTAAAAATTTGTTTATTTTGCATAAGTTCAAACATCACTTTTGAAGTGAGTATAAATTACGATATCACAGACGGACTGCACAGTCATGTGCTACAACTAATGGTCATGAAAAGTCACGTCACAAGAATTTTGTAAAACTTTATCACACTATTTACGGCTTTGTTAAAACTGTTATTAGTTGAAGCTTCCTGCTGAGTATTCTGTATAATCTGTATGTAATAGCTACATCAGTCACCTTACATCCAAGCAATAAACATTGTCATCTCTGCAACCAACGATAACCTGTTTACCAACAACAACAGGCGAAGAAAAAGCTTCAAATGGAAATTTGTAGCATGCAAGTTTTTCTCCAGTATTCGCACTAAGCAGATACAGCATACCACTGGTTGATGTGACAGTAACACAACCACCATAGCGCGGCAAAAAACTTCTGTTAAGTTCTAAAAATTTTGAATAATACGGAGAAGAATAGACGGGTGAATCAAGTTCGGTTTTCCACTTCACATCAAAAGTGTCTGCAGTTAAGCAATATACGTGATTGTCATGGCAACCGATGACTATAAGGGCACTGCCATTGCTCCACTGTCTGTAACAACATGGAGAACTGAAAACTGGTCCACCAACCATAAATTTCTGCATCTGCAAATTTAATGTTACCACAATGAACATTGGAAGCTGACAAAGTGCTTTAACATTACATGACAAGAACAACAAACTTACTTGGATTGACTTTAGTAAAATACGAGATGAATTGCGTAAAACAATGATGAGAACAACTACGCCAACAAAGCATGCACAGCATCAAATCCAGTGAAGCTTTCAAGAAATTTCTTTGGCAAAATTTTCTCAGATGACTCAGACAAATTATTAAAAGCCTCATTTCATTAATAATAAATTTTATATGATCAACTAAATTGAGATTATAATAATTGCAGCAGTAATGAAAGGAGACTGGTGCAACTTACTAATATTCCTTTAAAAGATAGTTTGTATATAAATCTATTGACACAGCCAAAACATATCCCGTTTTTTAGCACAGCTGGTGAGGAAAAAATTGGTTTTCTACTGTCAAATGTCCATATGATTTTGCCACTCAACTGAAAGTATAAAGCTGTGTAAAAGATGAATATGAATTTTTAAACAGGCAAAACAACTCATTACCCATATCAATTCCATCAACAGCAAGACAACAAAGTAGAACATGATATCATACAGGCAGATAGCATTATTTACGGCTGGCAAAATAATGCAAATGTTATACAATAAGTACTAAAAAATGGGATTCCCACTTTTTCATACTCACTGGTTCAAGTGCATGAAGCTTTCCACGAAGTGTAGCTGAAAACAACAAGTGAGGATGTTGAGACACCACTGGTGAAGAGAATATGCCGCCTCCTCCTAAGTACTGCCTCCAACTACACATTTTCTCCTTTTACGAAAAAAAACTATTAAGTACTATAAACAAAATTTTTTGATCAAATATGTGAACTATAGCAGGGATCACACTAGCAATTTATTTTAAAAGGCTACTGTATATAATTAAAGTATTTGTAACACTGTACTTTCGACAAAAGCTGCCTAAGCCACATTTCTGTTGACTACAGAAACTCCTATGAGCTTAACAAAATGAGAGTTAGAGGGCTACTTCTATATGCATGCAGAGAAATCAATACGGACTTAAAAAGTTATTAAAAGCACTAAAGAGAAGTCTAATCAAACTCAGTCTCAAGAGTAATAAGCAGCATCACTCATTGTTTCTAAAAGACACTTCTGTATGTTTTGTTATAAGTGAATTAAAACTAACAAGAGGCTTGAGGGCCAAAATAAAATAAGGTGAGCAAAAGATGAGTTTATTGAAATGCAGTTTTGCATCTTCTGCTTAACGTAAATGTATGAAATTGTGGAAGCTAAGCTAGAAAAAACTGGATACAGCAGTAATCTTTCACATACACTCCAAAGATAGAGAGCCTATATAAACAAATTGCAAAATTTTATTAAGTTATCCTTCCCACGCCATAACACTTCAAACACTTAATTATCTACACCCAACTAGAATGTTTGGGTTGAGAATAACTGTGTCTACCTCAACACTGAATGCATAAATGTAGTTGTCATGAGAACCACAGAAAATCAAGGAAGATGCTGAATCAGAACAAGGCGAGCTCTTCACTTCCCCTCCTGTTTCAAGCTTCCAAACTATTTCACCAGTTTTTGCACAAATGATATAGATACAGTAGTCATAGCAGCCTGAAATTAATAAGAATGTACCACTACTACTGCTGTGAAATAAGGTTACAGTGTAATAATGCTATTTTAATAAACCCCTTATAAGCGCACAGCTGCATCCTTACCCTGCTGTATGAAATTTTAACAATAAGAGCTGCATGACACTTAGCTTCCTTAAAATTTTACTGACATACTTCTCACACACTTTAGAACTGAATAAAATTAAAACCCTGGTATTGTTTTCATACAGCGTTAAGCAGAAGTACATACAGGTGTTGATAGGAACAAGAACAATAAGTTCTATTAAAAAGCTTAAGTTGTGAAAAGTTGAGGATAGTTATACTTGCCATTCAAAAACATTCTTGATTACAGCTATTAGTTTCAAAAGGATAATTTAATATCCTCAGTAAAGGAATTGAATCCACTTATTTGTGATAAGTACCAATCAGAAATCATGCATTAAATTCCATAGAACACATGTCAATGTTAAATACGAACCAACAATAACATATTTGCCACAAGAACTTAAGCAAGCAGACGATTCGATGCGATCTGGCAAAAGCACTTCCCACAATTTGTCACCAGTTGATAAGGAAATGGCTGACATACGATGAGAATGTGAACCAATGAACACAACATGGTAGTACCTGAAAGAAGAGAAATCTATATACAAAGTGGTAAAAAATGACCTAGTGTCACTTGATCACCTGGAAATAATAATATACTAAAACAGAACAGATCAATACATATATTATGCAGAAACTTATTCATTATTGATGATATAGCATTAAAAAGGTAAATTATGCTCCAGTTTGCTTTTCCATTTGGTAAGTTAAGAAAAAAATGTGCATTAACGCTCATTAGTCAACTCGAGCAGTGGCATCACTCCAACGCTTTATGTTTGCAGTCACTTCTTATTTCACTTGTGAATATCATATTACTTGTTTTTTTCAGTGAGTATGTGTAATTTCAGTATAAATTTCAGAAGCTGCAACTGTTTTGTGATAAAGCACTAATACAAGACACTTTTTTCCATTTAAGCAACAACAACGTTTATTCATTATTCAGACCTTTGGTACTATAAGAATTAAGGCGACTTATGCAAAAAAAGTAAGAACTTCCTCTCACCAAAAACTCTTTAAACAAAAACCATACTCCATGTGCTCTTTCATACAACAATACTGTACAAAAGTTATTTCATTTACATTACATTCACGTACCCGTTGAAAGCAGCTAGAGGAGAGGCATCAATACATTTTCCTAAGTTGTAGCACCATCTCACGCAAATATCAATCTTTGTCTCCAATAAGTTTTTGACATTTGGCTCTCTTATTAATGTGTCACTCATACTTTTACTTGGGCTTGACACACATGCAGTACCATGCAGTATTTCACGACCTGTCGTTTGCCAAGAAGTACAGAAAGTTTCTACATTTCCATCAGTTAAGTGAGCAAGTTTCAATTTTTTACTTTTTGGAAGATTGTTTGTGTGGCTGAACTTCTCCGGTACTGCTGCAGCATCACTTATGATCTCAGAATCAGCTGAACTGTTGCATTGTTCACTCCCACTCGGCAGTTCAGTCAAACCAGCATCTCGTGAAAAAGCTTCTTGGTCATCAACACTTGAAATAATATAATCACTAATTGATGTGAATGAGCTCGTAAGAAGACTTTTATACAACTCAGAAAAATCTTTATCAAAATAGTTTTCTATGCATTGCACAAATTTTACAGCTGCAAAAGAATCACCTGAGAATGACTGATCATCGGCAACATCTTTAATGTTGCAACAATCACACCAAGTGTTGGTAATAAATTTCCTCCTGTCAAAAGACTTAGTTTTGCATACATTCCCAAGTTTTGTGGGCAGAGATGCAAGTTTTGCTCTATCAACCTTACCATGAGATGTCATGGGCAACGTTTTTATCACAATCATTTCGTCTGGTTGTTCACAACTTTTCAATGAAACTTTCAAATACTGTTTGAGGTTATCAGATTCAGCAGCTCCAGAACTTAGCGTAATATACATACACAGACTAGCTTCACAGCCATTGCGAAAGACAGCACAACAACTTGTTACGTTTTCATATCTCATAGCTACCTATAAAAAATTTACATTTATATTATTAAAGTAATTCAGGATAACCAGATTACTTTAGCCAGACAAACACATCGAAAATAGTGCCCAAAATCAAGCAATCTACAAAGAGACAAAAGGGCAACAATCCAAGAGGAACAGAAGTGCCTCAACAAAACAAAATCTAAAATAAAACATATGAAAGAAATAATCTTAATAATTACACCAGTATTCTTGTAAAACTTATACTGCCTAAGGCTATACACTAGACCATAAGCAGTAGAAGTTATTAATAAATGTTAACCTTTTCAAGAGACATAAGGTTCAATCTCTTTCCATGGCGTTTCACTTGAGTGTCCTTGCGTCCATGGAAATACATGTTCCCGTCTTTAATTTTTACCCAGTCACCTGTTGCCCTCATTGATTGTGAAGTAGATGCCGCTTCATCATCAATTAAACACTTCCTCTTGTCACTTCCTAAATACAACAAATAAGGCAATTTGACAATCCTCATCTAATCCTTATCTAATTCAACTCGATCAAATAACTGCAAAAAATCTTCATGCATAGCTAAATAAAAGTAGCATCAACAAAGCTTTATCTGGCAAACTGCATGGTGTGAATTTGATGTAAATCTGTCAAAGTTTGGTATGTGTTCATCCCAACTAACTCCATCAAAAGGAAATTTATTAAGAGAATGGCTATTAACTCCTTTACTTGCATTGAAATCTGTAATGAAAAGGTTTAAAACAGACATTTGTGACTTTTATTTGATGGCATGCTTTGATAATTTTGCCACCCACGTGCACTTGTTGTAGTGGTTTTTGGTTACTCGCTTACAAAATAATAGTCTGGCAGGCGGTGGGGCGAACCTTGCATTTTCGGGGTAAGTTTTTTCACGGTGATTTTCTCATGTTCTCATGGTCCCCTTTAAGTCTATTGATGGTGGCTTTCTGTCACCCTTCAGCAGTTTGAGATATTTACCGAAAATACAAGGTTTAGGCAAAAAAATAGCTTTTGGTTCCCTGACTATAATGCTTGCTGATTATTCGTGTGAATCGAGACATTATTAATCAATTCACCGCCAAAAACGTTATTTGAAACTCAATATCTCCAGTTCTGTACATAAGAATCACGCGAGACTTGGCACTAACGTGAGAGTAGCCTAATTCTTGAAGCTTACTCAAATCAGTGAAGAAGGCCAACAAAACTTATAAGCTTGTCTAAAATGTAAGCTACATTTATCATTGCAATGAATGCACAGACTACACTGAAATGAGCTCAAATTTAAATTTAATTCACCATCAGCTTTGGATTCAAAAATAAACAACTCAAAATTGATATATTTTCAACAGAAGAGTAAAAATTCAGATCAAGCTAATATATAAATATTTCTCAATCAAGTTAAAGTAAACTTGAAATAAGCTCACCAACAAATAGCTGTCCAATGCCTTCTGTTATACTAACACCAAATGTGTCTCTAACCTCAACAGCAGTGTCTAACATTGGAGAACCTAATGGAACAGCACCATCTGCTCTATCGATAAATATCAAAAAATTGCACGTCAGTTACCTACAGTAGAACCATACCTACAATATGCTCATTGTTTTAAACTGAAGTAATTTAGATAAAAGCAAATTATGACATAATCAGAATTCTGATCCCGATCTGCCACCAATACAATTGAGCTTATTTTTATCAATTCAAATTGAAAGACATCCAAGGCAGGTTTTCTGCACAAGTGAAACTTGGGACTAGAAGTCGCACAGAAAAAATACACAAATCAGAAAAAGGTAAATTAAATTTGCTCATTGAACTGGTGCAAAGGGAAACGAGTTAAAATAACATTATATTTCAATTTCCTTTAACATCCAAGTAAATAATATTGGCACTTTGAAGAAAAACACGAGTAAAAAAGTGTAAAAGAGTAAAACAAAGTTAAAGCATCTATATTTAATTTTAAACAATGAACTATTTCAGTTGCAATATTTACAACGACAAAATATGGCTTTTAGCGGTAAGGCTGATAATATTGATGGAAGTTAATTTGTGTAGCACCAATTAGGCAAAATAATACAAAAGAAAATGTCACATTGAAATACCTTAAGTCACTTTCAAGTATTTTATATATGGTAGCCCAGCTTGACACTTCAGTAACACCATAAATATTATAAATGTCAGTTTCATTTTCATTTTGTTTCCAGGAATTTATCGTACCTACAAAACAAAACTTAAAATATAATAATAAGTTATTTTTTTATATCCATCCCTAGCTTTGCTATTAGTAAAATCCAGTAGGGAAAAATTTTCAATTTGAAATTTCAAATTAAGAACTTATTCATTGCATACATGTAAAAATTACAGTATCTAAACAAATTCAACTTGAAGGTACAGGCACAAAAAGTTTTATTCATATAATGTAAATTCATAATGTAATCATTTGTCCTTCCTAATTTTATTTCATAGTCTCCCTATAATTTTATTGCTGGAAAAAAGGTTTGAAATAAAAATCTGAACATCAAGCTGATATGACTCAGGCAGGCTTAATAAAATGCACAAACAATTCCACTTTAATTTCTTAGTCTCTACAATTTTATTGCTGAAAAATGGTTTGAAAAAAAAATTTGAACATCAAGCCGATGTGACTCAGGCAGGCTTAAATAAAATGTACAAACAACATCTAAACTCAAATTAGGTTTTCCGGTCCTTAATTTCAAGGACAAGATTTTCTTTGACAGAACTGCCATAATTTGAAAATTACTATAATTAACTAGTAAACTGATAACTATGTAAACATAAGGAAATTCTAAAATAACATTATAAAGTAAGTCATTTTTATAGCATTGCATAAAGAACTAATCAAATGCATTCATAACCTCAAAATATGAAGTATTTCTGGGTTACAATACCATTGTGTCTCGTGACACCAGCTAACAACTAATTTCTTACAAAAAATGCCTACTGAATGTTACAAAAAGTACCTGTTGAGGGACAAGGCTCTCCACCAAGTAGTAAAACCCGAAGTGCAGTATCTCTAGATAATAATGAACTTTGCAGCATAAATGGACCGCACTGGTATAACAGAGTTGGTGTAGCCTGCAAATGTTATTATGCTTTATTTAACACTTGAAAACAGTTATTATAATAACTACATAAAAATCATAAAAAATTAGGAGGATTATAAGAACTGAGTTTGTTTCAAAATTCAACAACTATAAGTTTCCTTCCATAATTAATAAATAATCTTGAAATAAATCATTATAAACAAGTCATTACATAAGAATCATAGTAAAAATGCCTAAAAACCATCACACGATATAACTTGAACATAAAACAACTGCACATGATGTACAAGCACTCATAAAGAATTAGTCTCAAATAACAGAATAACAGAGGATCAAAACATTTTAGTAACCTTGAAAAGCAAAGTTTTTGTATGTTTCTCAGTCTAACTGAGTCACAGCACAGCAGATTTGTTTTAAGTAATACTGTTCCAAGATATAAAACATTCAGCCATCAACATTAGAATGTCTGCCGAGGCAAGCCTTGTTATAATTTCAATGATTACTTTAAAATTAGTGCTTCTGGATTCTGCAATTACTTATTTCTGAATGACAGCTTACGTTTTTATTAAAGACTAAACCAGCAAAGGACAACTTGTGCAAGCAGTAAAAAGTTATCAAAATCTGTTGAAAACATTGCCCAACAAGATACAATGATTATGCCAACAACACAGCTAAGTCACGAAAAATGATAGAAAAAAATTTACAATTTTATGACTACTTTAAAGTGAAAAAATATAGTGATACTTACTTCAGTGATTTGCACATAAATCTTATTTTAATGATTTGCGAGCAATACTTGATAAAAGCCTAAATATATCTGTACTTAGAAGTCCAATCTAATCGAGTACAGTCTTTAAAATTTTAGTTGGGTTCCGGGTCTCTAAACTCGGGACTTTTCTCGTAATTAAGATCTGTACAGTGAGACCACAGATAAAGATTTTTATGGTGAGACAATGGAAGAAAGGTTTAGTAATCTTAAGCTAACTTATGGCAATGAATCGTAATTATTATCAACTTAAAATTTAAACAGAATCAGTTAAACATCTGCTGCAAAACTGTCAATGGACATCTATCAGGTGAAAGAACCTTGAATTAAATAAATAATTATTGAAGCCAAAAACCTTACAACACCTGCAAAATAGAAACTTTGTGGCGTACAGTCAGCATATCGATTAATGCAGTCGGTGACTGTTTTACAATCTTGTCTGTGATAAGAAGAGTGGCTCCACTTGAAAATGCAACAAACATTTCCACAATACTTGGGTCAAACGTCATGGGTGAAGCCATAAATATCAAATCATCGACCGTTACATGTAACCTTGACCTATAAATAAATAATCAAGCAGTAAATCATTTACACAGCACTACTAGAGGCGGCTCCTATGCCGAATGTCCTCCAGGAAAGAGAACCAAGTATCCAACCAAAGCTTAAAAGACTTTTCTGAGTGCTTGTGTCACGTTAGTGTAAGAAGAAACATTGAACTACCACAGATGTCTTATTTAGATATACTGAGATGTACATACATCACAGAGATCCTTAATAAAATGATTAATCGCGAGAGCTCTGTTTTTCTGGACCTGTTTTATATTTCCCTATTTTTCCTGTAAAGTGGCAGCTGTCCTCATTCAGAACAAATGTCAAGGAAATTTAGTAACAAATGGATTGACTCGACTTTGTTTGACAACCTGCAATCTTAGTAAGGTCTATTAAATAAGGTGTAAAAAAATTGAAAAAACATTTCAGTCAATGTAAAGTATATATTTCCATAGCATGCAATGTATTGGTATGTTATTATCATAGTAGTCTCAGATTGTTTGTTGACATCATCATCATCAAGTACCACCTAGCTAGAAACTACTACTCTGGGTGGAATGATGGTCACACAAACAAGATAGAAATTGATAGAATGAATCGCCGCCACGCCTAACAGGGAAACTGCATTACCCATTCTAGAAAGATGCGGGTTTAAACGTTACGATTGCTAACAATCGTCATTTTTGTGCTTTACTGGTAAATATGGGAATCAAATCATGGTACCACTGTAGTGACAATTGATGTATATGCCAACATGAAAAGAAAATTAATGTGAAAGCACCGGCAGGTGCTTTAGTGACAAACCATCAGCTGTCTAATCGACCACCATGCCATGAACTTATATAAAAGCCCAAGCTGCCCAATAATATCAAGCTGATACACATCTGCAACAATTATGAAGACTGCAATTGTACTGTGCGTAATTCTTTTAACAGCCAGAGTCTACAGTTTTGCGGCATACTTGAAAGGTAACTCAGTCAATTTAAGTAACGAGTATTTATCATCGGGGGCTGCATTTCTACTTTTCAAATAAACAAACTGGCCAACAACAAAGAAAAAAACAATTGCAGCCATCTAAACTAGTCACATCATAAAGCCATAATTGCAAAAAGAACTAATTAAGTGTAGGAGCTGCTATAGCACCGATGTGCAGTTCCATCTCTATAAAATAGCAGTCATCAATGAGATAATCTTTCTTAATCAACAATACTTTATCTTCTTTCTATGGTCTTTTGCTTAAACAATGCTTGTATATAATAGATCCAGGATGCACATTTGATGGAGTAAACTATGACATTGGTGATAACTTCTATCCTAAAAATGGCTGCTTGAAGTGTACTTGTTTTCCCGAAAGTTCGCATGCATGTGTGACGTAAGTAATATCACAGTAATATTTTATCAAAAAACCTTCGATAATCAGACTTTGTTAATCTAGATTTCAATTTGATATAACTCAATACATTTTTAACTCCTTTTTCTCATCACCAGCTGATTTGTCTAACGTTTTCATGTAGTTTTGTAAATTCCTGCACACTTTTTCTAACTTTTCTTTAACAGCTACATTAGTCTGGTGGTTCATTGTATCAGTCTCTTTTTTGTTTATGTCTGGACATCAAGCCATCTAGAAAAGTAGTTACAAGCTAGAAAGTAGTTGGGCTGACGTCACTAAACAAGGTTACTCACATATCACATTATTATCATCTCAGCCTGACATGAACGTATTAGTGAGCTGACACACATTGTCCATTGCATGCTATCGAGCTTTATGTGTCTTTACACGGACAAAAATACTTTTTTCCATTTTTGACATTTTACTTAGTAGGCATTACTATGATTAGAACTGCATTGCAGAACCCGACGTTTGTATGCTCGAATGCAGTATGTACTACATAACTGACATGAAAAATAACACTTGAACTCAAGCACTTTTTGACGGATTTGATTTACTAATGCAGAGAACTGCTAGTTAAACAAAATTTGCATATATATTTGATTTACCAAGGTACTGCCAGAACGTTGGCAGTGCCTCTTCATTTCAAGCAGATACTACAAAATTTTAGATAAGCTGAAAATATATCATAACAAAAGAAATTGTAGGAGAAGAACAAAACAGCAAAGTTCACCGTCCATGTCAATCCTTATTAAAAGGTCATAAATAAAGGAAAGGCCAAGCCTTTTTCCAGGCCTATTTCAATGTTTGTGAAAAGTATTGGAAAGATTTATTCATAAAAGTGTGGTAAGCCCCTCGTACAATTAGTAAAACTACTTTAAAGTCGCTATCATTTCAAGCTTTGACGTTCCAATTTTGAAAGTTCATTTTCAGCCAATGACGTTGTTCATTGGTTGAAGAAAAGCGGTGCACAGTCAATTTCCATCAAAAATTTAAGAGGTTTTTAGAAAAAAAATAGATAGTTAATTGATATTTTAGCACGCACATTGTGTAAGCTGCAGAAGTCTGCACTAAGTAGCGTGTCCTTATGGAAAGCCACGATGCACTTACAAAAAGTCAGAAAATCCACCAATTATGTCAGAATTTACAGGGGAATGGCGGCAACCACCATGCCTGATAATTTCTGTACAGCAGTAGTATAAATTAACTTTATTATTTATATACAATTTTTTGCAGATTTCTTTGTTATATTTTTCTAAATTTAAGCAATAACTACAAAATAAACCCAACATGCTAAGTGACTTGTCCTTTCCTTTAATATTAACAGATTTAAAATTTAAGAACATGTAAAATCCTGCTTCTAGACTAAAATACTAAATTCGAAATCTGTTATTCTTCATAATGAGTCTCTATGGATGTCAAAATATTAACTGTTAATATTAAACTTTGCTTTCTGTTTTACACATGTCCTCTTTCTGCAATTACTTTTTCATATGCACAAAGATAAAAATTTTCAAAATAAACATTAGTGAGAATTTGCTACATTACTAAAACAAAGGCAAAATTTAGCGCACTTATTATTAATTTAAACATTTGAATGGTACTTTAGTTTTACACACTGAAACATATCAACTTTCTAAGTCAAATTTATATAATTTCTTTGTTATGATATAGCTGCCCAGCATTTCAAGCTCCAGGATGTCAAATCGTACCAGGAGACCCAAATGCACAGTTTCCAGGATGTTGTGATAAACCTGAATGTCCCTCAGCAAAATAATACTTGGGTAAGTAAGCTTTTCAACAATTTATAATTTACTATGCAAGCCATGTTTACATCCAAATGATAACAAAACACAATAAACTGTTTGTAAGGTATAATAACAGCAATCTTATGTTTGATTAGTACTTAGTACTTATCTTAACGACCAAGAAACATAAAAAACAGCTCTTTACTGACATTGCATTTTTTAATAATTTTGTTGATAAATAAATTAGCAGAAATGTACTCTAAACATAGTATAACTAAAATGTTGTTCTCAAAATAAATTAGCAAAAATAATTTATCACTTTGACGCATGGAATTAGAATATGGTATTTAAAATGGCATACGCAAAATTGGGGCTAAAGTGCAAAAAAAGTGAAAAAAGGATCACATGAGTTGTAAAAAAAAGAAAACTACAATAACTTTTCGCTACAAGAGTCTTTAACCAGAAAGTTAAGTGGGAAAGCTTGTTAAAGCACATTATGCATTAATGTAAAATAAACATTCAATTTTGTGTTTTTTCTATTTTACAGAAAATGAAACCTAAAGAAGAAAGTTTACCAGCAATCTAAAGCAAGCATTGAAAGCAATCAGCCAAAGTTTTAATAATATTTTTTACAATCCTTGCTAATTAAAATGTAACTGGTAAACATTAAATCAGAGATGTGCAAAACATGATAGTTCATCTTTCTTTGATAGGTCTCTCCACTCTCTTTCTCTCCATATCCCCCTGAAGAGATTGACAGAGGTACCTGCACTGGCACCACGGAAGAGGCAACTCTGTAAGAATCAGCCAGTAATTTATCAATAACCTCTTGAAATTTTACTGTGTTGTAAAGAAATACTCATACCTTAAATCTAAGACATTTGGCACGATGCAATCATGAGGTACATGAACAATTTTCGGAAACCCTGTTGTTCCAGAAGTTGTAATTGTAAATGCCAGATTAGCTTCTTTTCTATCCAAGTCCTTTGTGGAGCGGGAACCTGAGCTGTCGCAAGCCAATGATACATGCAGCATTGAAACAAGATGGCCACAAATGTTGACTGAGTTCACTCTAGTTAAGGGTAAATCTACTAGTTTCGAAAGTAAATCCTGAAAAGCAGAATCATATCATTAAACACTGTTTGAATAAGGACATAAGTTGTCCAGATCATTTATTTAGCAATAAGCCTTTTCACAGTTTCGTTGTGTGCAGCACGTGCAGCTGCTGTAGGTCATAGCGTAAGTGAACATCAGCAACACGCCTTAGCTACAACCGTCTTGTGAGATGCGGGTTAAAGCAAAGCTGTCTGCAGCCAGCAGTGCAATAACTTCAGTTGTTTTACGTGGGCTTTACGTAATAATGCATAAGTCTGTGGATAGAGTGATTTACTAGCAGGATCTTGCTTGGGAACAAAAAATAAATAAACTAGATAGCTGTTAATACTGCTAATTTGATAATAGCATGGACTGCAAGGCACCGTCTGGTTCATTTAACATTTGACCTTTTCACGAATATCATCAATCGCTCGAACTGCGAAAAAGTTTATTGCTTAAAACCAAACACTTTGCTGATGAAACAATGAGAACTTGCAGATTCAACTTTGGCACACACAACACAGCTTTCTTCTTAAGAAACCATAAAAAATTGTACATATTTTAACTGACTCTGCATTTATTACATCGCTGTATATAAATCTAAACTACATTCTACTTTCTGAAAAAAATTGACTTAGATGGAAACATTTTTGCTTTTATTTTTGTAAACACAAAGTGTCACTAGTCAGTCAGACAAAGAGATGGATGCTGTCAATCCCGATTTTAAGTATTTTGCATAATTGCAGACTTATTTATCCAAGAAATCCAAAAGGTGAACAAGTTTGGTAAAGTAAGGAGTGCTTGAGCAGATGGTTTAGTACTAGCAGCGGATAAACAATTTCATTGTCTAAAGTGCAACACATAGTGCACAGTACATAGGTGCAAAACCGAAATCGCACAATACAGTTATGCAGCACTAGAGCATTCTTCTCATTGAAAAAAAATGTATGGGACTAACTCTCATCTGAATGCAGGCAAGCCACCTCTGTCACTTCATTGTCTCATCTCTAGGAACTATTCTTGACAAAAAGGGTAAGTTTTGGTATGGCAAAAACCATTCACTATCATTAGTGCACATTGGCGATACTTGCTGCAGCAAACCTGCACTTTAGTCTGGGCTTAATTTAGTGTACAAGCTGAGTTAAAATATAGTTACCTGCTCTGCTGAAGTGTCACACAGGATCATGCTGATACCTGCTTCCTTGATTAAATATTGCAAATTAGAGGCTGGAGATTCTTCATCCAAATACACAAACGAACTTGCACTATCAAGAACACTATAAAAACAAACCCAAATAGTACAGCTTCCAAAACATGGTTTAGCACACTTCTATTAGTCTAATAAATCCTAATGTTCAAAGCGTAAAGGTGTTTAAAGCCCAATAAACTGCCTTGATCTGCATAATTTTTTGTGAATAACCAGCCAATGGCTGGCGCAAGTTCCATGTCACCACGGCTGGATTATCCGATAGGCTAGTATAGGCTCTGATACCATTTGGTAAAAAAAAATCTGTTTTTTTGCTACAGTTGTGTTAAAATACGTTTATGCTAATTTGGTTTGCAACAAATAGTAAAATAGTGATATTTCTTAAATAAAATTTTAATGACAAACAAACGATAGCTATTCTAATTTTTTTTATTCAAAAATTTGCAATAAGTTTACTTCAAGTTATGTAAATGTTGCTAAAATACATTACCAGTAAAAATATTCAAGACTGGTGCAGGAGAGTTAAAGGGTAGCTCCATTGGAGGGGGCCCACAATTTCATTAGCCCAGGGGCCCCAAAAGGTCATAATCTGACTCTGCATGTCAGAACTAGGTTTAACTGGCCAATGAAGAACAATTTGCTACACCATTTTTTTTACATCAAGAGTCCTTAAATCAAGATTTTTCATTGACACTATATGTTCAGTTTGCCCGTTTAATGGCACAAACCATGTGTGTGATACTGACACCACCCACTTACTATTTAGAAAATGTCACAAGTAAATTATACTACAAAAGGCTTAAACAATCAAAGGTTTTTCAACCTTCTAGAACTCTAGACTACTAAAGAAAACCTAACAACGTACCAGCTACCAATTAAAATAAAAACTTGTAAATCTTCCTTATTTGCCACAAGGACAGTTTGTCAAAGGCAAAAATAATGAATAATATAAAGTCCTGAGGTAAAATTTACAATAAATAACAAGTCCTAGATAAAATTTGCAAGGTAAAAAACAAAGACAATTTAAAATGTGAAGTAGTTATCAATACCCCAAAATTAATGCCGGTAAATGCTCAGCGGCAGAGCAAATAACTCCAACTGAATTTTTGCTCATGATCAAATTGGAGTGCGAGCGGAGAACATCAATAACTTCATCCTTCAATTCTCCTAATTCAAAATAAGTCAGCTTGGCGTGCGTCTTCTTATCGTCAAAAATAACAGCAGTTTGATTCGAAAATGTCTCTAAACTGGTTTGAAACAATGCGCTTAGATTTGTGTCACCTGCCATCTTCCTAGAATTTTGCAATCTTCCTGTTAAAATATTTACCTGAAATATAATATCAAAAATTTACCTGAAATATAACATTAAATAAAGAAATAATTTAGCTTAATATTCAGCAATTAAAATCATCATTGAATGGAAAAAGGAAATTGAATTGGAAACTACTTCAGCAAGATCTTTTCTTTTTCCATCATTTATCTCTTTCATTTGTTATATAATTTAGGTACATTTCATTAAATGTTTTATTTTTAGTATTTTTACATACAGAGGAAGTCACAAATGCCAGTAGGACTCTGATCTCAGTTCACTGTCTTATCCTGGAGCTTTGGTTTAGGTTCTTTCAAATACAAATGTGCTAACAAAACACTAGCGCTTTCCACACATACACCTGCACTACCATGTTAACAATGTAAATTCTCATGCTAATTGACTACTTGTCTTAGAACCTGTAAAGGTGGTATCGATTTGACCATTACTAGACCTTTCTAGAACATCGCATTTCCCAATAACCAGAACTTAACAGTAACTGCACCAATCGTCTATGAGTATCACTATTTAATAGGTTACTGCAATTATCGAATGAGTTTATTAGTGATGAAGGAAACATGAACATATACGTTTAAGCCTAAGGCTACAAAACCCTATATGAATGAGGACTATGTATTCACCTAATCATTAATAATGTGATTATCTCTAATTTATGACTAATTCTAACATTTTAATTTTAATGTTTCCTTGCAACACTCACAAAATGGCTTGCTTACAGCTTTTTTATTCAACTTCCAGTGACTATGTGTGCAACACTGCAAAGCGGAGATTTACACGGAAAATGAGATTTATATGGGCCAACTTGATAGGATCAATACTGTAGAGTCATTAGTGTATGTAAGTTAATGTAAGCCACCATGACAGCAAAAACGCAAAAGTACTTGACTAATCTGAAAAATCTTTTGAGGTAAATGCTATTGCTGCTACATAGTGGACGAAAAGTGAAACAAAATCTGCTGTAGTTTTGCAACTAACTGCCAACTCATACATTTGCTCATATCAGTGTTTAGCAGAAGTTTTTGTTTGCAATGTGCCACGCTGAAAATCCTGAAAAAGGCGTTCATTTAATTACGTAATTTTTTACTGTTTCAGCGATACACGGCTATAAAAAGTAAGCAGCATGATAAAATACATATCCTTTGCATACTATCTTACACAATTTATAGTCTGTCCCTAAATACGTGTAAAGTCACTAACAGAAAACAGTAAACTGCACAAATTTAGCCATAATAAACTGTTTTATTTAAAACAGTAAAGAATTGCAGCACCAGACTCATCAGCTTAAGGTGGTAATGTTACTGCTGACTACAGCACGGAAGCCCAGATTGGCAGAAGGTAAGTAAAAGAAGTAATAAAAAGTTCTTTATACACTAAGAAAAAATTAACATATATATAGAATTCGGTAGAACTCCAACATTAAAACAATACAACTACGCTAAAATTCACATCACATTGAAATTACAGGAAGATTGTGAGTACAAAACGAATATAAACACCATGTCACATTATGCAGTAAATTTGAGTAAAAGCCAAAAAAACAACACGGGAAACCTAAAAGCAACTTAGCAATGTCAACCGATTTAGCTGAAGCGCTTGCGTGCAGACACATCTAAACCTGTGAGCAAAGCCAAATTTAGCAAGGGCAAGTTGGCAAAGTTATTGACGAGAACCACTACGAGACCTATAAAAACCTTACGATTTTTTTACATGTATTACCCCAAAATACTGACAGTCTGATATAAGTGACAATTCCCATGAAGGTCTTGCCATATTCGTGCCAGTACTGGGCCAGCAATGCTAACTGTATTATGACTAGGAAAAGGCATGTGATCACTGACCCAGGTAAGGTTTGCCTGTATGCCAGCATTGCTAAAATGAGCCGTAATAAAGCCAGAACTGGCCTGTAATGCCAATGTTTACTAGGTGATTGCGTAGCTTATTGTCGTCTTTTTGGCCGAAGTATAGAAATGTCAAACTCGTAGATAAAGTGTGACCATATAATTTATTGAAGTACAAAAAACATCCATAGTAATAACGTAAAGATGTGAACAACTAAAGCAATAGCAAATATATATACTTAAAGCACTAATCATATATATATATATATAATAATCTTTATTTGCCATTAAAAACATTGATAATCACTGATAAAAACTTTACAGAGATAATCAATCAGTGTTAGTTAACAAAAACTTACACTGCTGAAGGCAAATGCGTCAGTGCAATCTAAACTACTGTGCAGTAATGACGAATAAAATCAAACATATTTACAACTATACACAAAAAAATATATAAAAAAAAACTATGATTTAATTAATATGGCCGTGGGTATATGAATTCGGAATTAGTGTGTATGTTGTCGTACTGGTGTGATGGTATTTCATATATGGTTAATATTAGTGATTTTAATTTTGTTTTAAATGCTGATAGGGACTTGATTTGTTTAACCTGTAATGGTAGAGAATTCCAAAGTAAAATTGCTTGTTTGATTACAGAGTTCGTTCCATAGTGGGTATTTGTCCTAATTTGTTTTAGATTGCTTGTTCTGGAATTAACGATAGGATTTGGAAAAAAGGTAAGTCTGTTATTCTGGAATGGTTTGCTGATGTTGTTAATGTACTTAAATATAAAAAGCAGAGTAAAATATTCTTTGTGTGCTTCAATGATTGGGAATTTTAAAGTTTTTCTCAGGTTAGTTGTTGAAGCTTTGAATTTTTGTCTACCTGCCTTGAGTTTGTATGAGTACCCAGCTATCAATCTCAACGCATAGTTTTGAAGGAGATTTAATTTTAAGTAATTTTCTCTTTTGGTTTTTTGAAGTAGCGTACATCCATATAAGAAGTGTGGTAGAACTAAAGTTTTATATATTAGTGTTTTAGTTTCCTTTGTTAGTTGCCCTTTAACTTGTCGGAGATATGATGTGCTAGATGCCATTTTTGTGTATATGTTATTAAAGTGATCATCCCATGAAAGATTATTGTCTACTTGTATGCCCAGGAATTTAACATTGTTAGTTTGTTTGATTACAGCATTATCTATTGTCAAAGTGGTTGATGATGCATCATTAGTATTTAATGAGGGTGACCGTATCATGAATTCTGTTTTATCATAATTCACTTCTCCTCTACTGCTGCAGCATTCTGACACTGCTTATATTCTCTTTTACTGAGCTATTATTAGAAAGCCTATTTTTACACCTAACATCAATTATATCCTTAGTATTGTCTTCTGTTGACTTGCTAGTCAATGGTCAACAACTATTCTTAGAACATTTACTCAATGACAGTTAGCTTAGCACTAATTGGCTGCTTGCACAACAGTGGCTATTATCTGTCAATCATTGCTGCATCATCTAACTCTGCTCACTGGTCAGTATTAGCTCACCATTAGTCAATGGCATTGCATGACCTCTATATAAGCTAGAGCATGTAATCCAAACCAAAAGTGTACTTGTGTTTATGGTAGTGCAGATATGTTTACATATTGGTAGTTCTTATTTAACATAGCGGTTCAATGTTAACTAACATTATATATAGCGCAGTGTAACCAGATTACGCCATTTTTCATTAAAAATGAGCACACCCAAGCATGAAGTGATCATGATTAAATTTATTCTACAAATTACAAGAGAGCCTTATCGGTTCACAACTCTATTGCTGAAACTGTCAAACATTTGTGTCATTAATATCAAAATAAGATCAGCTTCCCGAGAGACTTAGCTTTTCCTTTAGTGAACTCTGATGAATATAAAACTTGACAAGAAAGACAATTGTAACACTTGCATAGCTAGTAAAAAACATGTTCATTGAAGTGTGGTGTATTATAAAGTAACTTTTTGATCATTATGAGAGCCCTGGAAGTGAAATGAATTATAGTTGTAGTAGTAGAAAAATCGGATAGAAAACTTGAAAAAGCAAATAAATACAACTCAATGAAAGTCACCATAAAATAGAAAATAATTATAATGAATTCAAATCGAAAACAATGGTATGGCTAAATTAAGATTTTTGCCTCTATGAAAAGTTTACATGACTGAACATTTGCTTAAAAGATGTTTACTAGCTTGCAATATCTGAAGGGTCGACCCCCCCCAGTCAATCATGATAACTGTCGTGAACTGATTTACGAGTTTGTTTGTGAACTTTATAAACTTTAAATCAAATTAGATTACAGTGAACCATTTTCTCACCTGACTTGTTTCTGATATGCATTACCCAAGGTTAACAGTTTCAACGGATTTGAGCTTTTACAGTTTTAATCTAGTAGCCACAACGTAGTATACAGGAAAGACAGTCAATAATAAAGTGTTTGTGCTGCCAAATAAATTTGGTTTATGTTGCTACATATATTGACAAAAGCCTTTTTCACAATAACTACTAACTGCTGAACCGAAAATTGGTCGTTTTAATAATCAAAAATCGCTTCCGAAGCTGCAGAACAAGATTTCTCTTACTGTTGGGTATAATACTTTGCGCACTATTCTGCGTACATGGCAGGACCAAGTCATTTGCTGGATTACTGATGTATTTACCTGTCTTGCGGGCAAAATTCTTTTATTTCAAAATGTTGTCACCCCAATGCCTACAATCGATGTAATGGGTGGATGATTATGACCTGTTAACTTTTTCGTGAATGGTGTGTCATGTTCAATTTCAAATTTAGCGAGTGTGCACAAAGCTCAAACGACGCTTTTGTTGTATTGTGAAATCAACTTGGGCAATCGCCAGTTTACATAACTGCCGTATTCAAAGGTACCATATGAAGTTACATAATTTTTCTCGCAGTGTTTAGCAGTCTAAGGACAGTCTCTAGCAGTCCCTGTCGAAACTGTTGTTATGGCTGCCATCCTTAGTTACACTTACAGTCTGTTAGTTACTGTTAGGGTATCGGTTGTAGTGTAGTAGTCTGATAGTGTACGTTGTGTATGTACTAAGTACTACCGTTATGTAGTTATAATTTTGGGTAAGTTTTTTGGCTGACCCTTTCAATGCACTGTGCACTGTAATGAAAAAATTGTCTTGTGTTATTCACAACAAGTTCAGAATAAGTACTAAAACAGTAAATGCGCAACCTTAATAATTTTCGACAATTCTTATCAAAGCACAGTACAACTTTGCTAAACAAAATGATCATGTGTGATGCAAATCACTTACTGCATTAACTAGTGACCGCAAACCAATAGGCTGATTTTTGCTTCCCTTTTTGTCCAATACTAGATAGCAGTAACTGTGCCAAGCTGCACAAGACTTTACCACCCAAGCGGCAACACTTTTCACCTCGTTTTGCTGTCATGGTGATTTCCAGTTTTGGTGAACCAGATGTTATGCTAGCCTACATAAAAATAAAGGTTTGGCTTGCAGCTCCTTCCATATTACACGTACACTCATATTTCGAAAAAATGTCATGCAAATTTATATAAATGGGTGTTTTAGAATGCACTTTTTATGACTTTGATTATTGTACTGTTTAAGCTATATATCAGTGATTCTGATTTTGTTTTTAGGTTACCATTAACTTTCAGACATAAAATTTAAAAACCAGATAAACTGTTTTTGCAATGGCAAATGCTCCTACAATTTGTGGTGATATCACTGAGGCTATAGACCTTTTTCCTCAACATGGACTTTACCTCAAACCAATAGCCAAGTTGAGTATATGTGTACAGATGCCTCAACTAAAAACTCCAGGTAAATCCATTTCTAACTGGGAAGTCATGGAGAAATTGAAGCAGATGATCGCACCAGATGAATTTATCGTTCTCAAGGTCAGTAAAAGTGCCCTAGAGTTTGTGCGCTTTGAAGGCGAATTAGAAAATAAAGCCGTCATTCCTACGCTACTTGCTCGCCTAGATAATAAAACTATGAAACTTAGTGGTTTTACAGAACAGTTGAAAGTACGTGCTTGTGAGGCCAAAATTGTTTTTCCTTCACGACACGATTGGGAAGCGTACTTCCGAGATGCAAAGCACATGAATGAGATGAAACCAGGTGAACGCCCTGACACTATACACTTCAGTGCAGTGCCAGCTAAATGGTTTGCTGCCCGAAATGACAAAGTAAAAGATAAGCCAAGTGACTTCATAGTGAGAAAAGTTTTTGAAACATTTGGTGATATTCGTTGCATTGACATACCGTGTTTAGACGAATATCGACAGGAGCTAACAAAGTCTCAGGGAATACAGACATTTTCTTTTAGCAAAGATCTTTTCTTTGAAACCTACATACAATACAAGGAATATGTGTCATTTGTGAAAACAATGACAGCTCTGCGAGGAATGAAGCTCATGTATAAAGATGCTGATAATAAAGCTTATACAACAGATATCAAGGTATGGCACATATCTTCAAAAGTGCTCTATTTACATCTATTAGATAGATAGTAGTTCAGTTTATTTTGTTTCATTGTCTCATTTATCTTAAATTTTAGTACTTGAATAATCAATCCATTTTCCTGCAAGAATTACTATTAATTCTGGAGATAACAATACTTGTGCTATAAACATCAAAGCTGATTTTTATGTACAGTAGGCGCCACTTAATGGACTCGTGGTTAATAGACTCAATCGCTTGACTCAAAAACGCCTGGTACGGGCAGCTTCTATTTAAGTGTACATAAAAACTGTCATTAATTGACTCGAATAACTCCTCATAATTGACTTAATACTTTTTCTTCACATGCTTCAGTAAGACACTTTCGTGTGACTAATAAGCTTTTATGACTTTCAGATCATCTTAATTTGCCTTTGTCCTATAATATACATAGAAACAATGATATTAAGTACCGTTTTGTTTGTAAGCAGGAACGTTTAGCATACGCTAATTACGTTAGCCTAATGGTTTGCTTTGACCCGCCGGTCCACTGCAATTAACCTTGTTATCCAAGAATTCCTGAAAGCTAAACATTTAGTCACTTGAAGCAGTTTGCTTTTGAAGCTCTGACTGTCTCTGAAAGAAAATTTAATTAGTTAGATGTTGCTGTTATGCCAGAGACACAGGTACAGTACGGTAAGTATGTCACAATTATAGCAAGTGGGAACTTAGACGAAGCTGCCACAGGCTCCACCAACAGTTTAACCACGCCAAGCACTAAGATTTTACGAGAATTTGGGCATTGTACAACAACAGATTTTCAATATTTTTATCACTGCGCCAACTTCTTTGTGATAAAATGAAGCAGCCGACTTTGAAAGAATTTTTGTAATTTTTGCAAATAAACAAACTTGTGTAATTTAGAAAAGTAAATTTTTTAATTTATTGGCTAATTCACTTATATAAATTAATATTTTAAAATATTTTTTCTAATTTTTAACTGCGCAAAGGAATTTAGGCATTACTTCGTTTCTAAAATTCATTAAAAATCTTTGCAATGCATACTAAGCTGATGACTCATATTTCTATACAGTCATACCTCCGTTGTCGAACATCTCCGTACTCGTACGAATCGGTCTACGACCAGAAAATTCAAGCTGAAATTGTCTCCGCTCTCGACCAGAATTTCGGTACTCGACCAAACACGCAGCGAGCCGAGTAGAGTCGAGCGTAACTGACCGCGCCCGAGAGTAGTCACGCACAAGATTTAAATTGCCTAACATCGCTAAGTGATTTCTACGCTTATTTTTCTCCACTTTTTCCGTGCAGGAACATTTATGTTGTTCTTTCAAAGTAATTCTATTATGTTTTTCTTATCAATTGTATCATATCTACTGTTTGAATAAACATTTTTGCATTATTATATTTCGTTTTAGTAATACTTCACAATTCATTTGGTATTTAAGAACGGATTATTTGCTTTTACATTATTTTTTATGAGAATAAATAATTCGGTACTCAACCAAATCGGTTTCCAAACACTTTCCAATTATGGTCGAAAACAGAGGTACTACTTTACCAGTAATACTACACCCATCGGTTAATTGGGTCAAAATGCTTCCATCCCAAAGTGAGTGTATTAAGCGGTGCCTACTGTACTTGCTGTTGTTGCTGCTAAGTTATAACTGGGTATTTTTCTGGCAACGTTGTTATCATGAGAACTTTTCTTTCTATCATAACCAGTGATAGACTAGATACTTAAACTAATCCAAAAAGGTTTGGTTTTAAAGTTCACTGTTTTTTTTTACTTTTAATGCGTATATAAATAGTTATTTGTCAAGTCACATCTCTGTTGTTGGTTTTCGTTTTAATGTCAGGCTGATTTTGACAAAACCAAACATCTCAGTGACAAAAATATCCGAAAACGGCGGCTGGAACGAGAAAAACTGAAAAACCTTGAAAAAGAAAGAGAAGAGAGGGTGCGGAGAGAACGAGAAGAAGAAGAAAGAAGGAAAGAAGAAGAGAGGTGAGGTTTTTAAGTATTCATTAGTGGCAGAAATTCAAGTGTAAGAAAATTTAGATAGCGGAAGTACTGATTTATAAGTGTATAGACTATAATATATAGCAAAATGTTCATTAGTAATTTTATTGGTAAAGAGTATAATAAGCTGATTTAGACACTATGATAGGAAAACATCAAGCAATATTCAGTGTAAATCAGGTTAGGAGGTGCTGATGTTTTTCCAGGCATGAAAAGATGTGTATATAAATGCAATGTTTAAACCTCTAAGTCCATTCTGGAACATTTCAATTCATATCATAAAATTACAGCTTCTATACTAACGTTTCTCTTTGCTGCAGATTAATAGTGGATGAAAAATGCAACATTGAGTATCGAACTTTGACCAGTTTGATTGTAAACTTCAGTTGGCACTTATGGTTTGGTGCTTCAGTCTTGTCCGTTTTGATTTAAGGACCGTAACAACAGTTGCATATTGGATCTTCTGTCTATTAAATTTGTCACTAGAAAATTGCTTCTTTGTTCTTTCCCTATTGAACTTGGACTTTGCGATTTTTCCTAGAATGTATCAAAACTGTGAAAACTATAAAAGAATGTGAATGAATCTTAGCAGTTTTTCTGTTAGTTGCAACTATTACTAGGGTAATATCAACACTGCTAGGCAGTAATTCTAACATCCCTTCACCAATGTCGCACTACTTACTTTTTGCTGCTGCTTTTTTCTAATTTATGCCTATTATCAAATATTAACAATTTCTCATGAATTACCAATAATAAACTTAAGTTAATGATAAACTTTTTTACTGTGTGAGTAGCAATATCATGCAGCACCCGCAGTGTTCATCGTTCAGTTTACTATGTTGTACAAAAGTCATATTATATGCTACATATGTGAATAGCCATGTTATACTATTGTCAAGGTTTTCGTGTATGTTAATATCAGTTATATTTAGTTTTCATAATTGCCGAGTCATTAACAATTTTGGTTTTTTCTTAGCTTATAGTGTGTAGCCTTTGCCCTGACTACCTAACTATTTGGTTTCCTGCCTTCTCTTACTACAAAATTGTAGCATGTTTTACAGAAAACAGATTATTTTCAATTTTGTACCACAGTGTGATGAACAAGCTGAAGTTTAAGTAATTTTTAAGTCTTTATAATCATATAGAAAAAAGAAGGAAGAAGAAGGAAGAGAAAAACTGCTGCGAAAGAAAGCAAAGGCTCAAAAGAAGAGAGAACGTCAACGTGAGAGAGAGGAGAAGCGAAGACAACGGCGCTTGGCAAAGAAGCAGGAAGAAGAAGAAAGGAAGATGGCATTGCGGATTGCGCAAGAGGAACGTAGAATATTAATAGCCCAACGGAAATTAGAATCTATGAGGCTTCTCACTGAATTATTCGATCGCGTGAAGGTAAATAATTTTGTACTTTTCTTATGTCTCTGAGGCTCTGTCTCTGAACTCAAGGCCACAGGTTCCTTTTACTACTAATGTCCTCACACAGTAAAACGTCAAATGTGCAACGACCTGGAAACAAATTTACATCAATGTACACTATGTATATTCACTGGTCATTTTGGATTATGTATCATTCAAACAGATAAGGTCAAAGTGATCTGGGTCGCTGATCTAGAACTAATTTTTCCAGGAATTGTCGTAAGTGTATGAGGCAGAGAAGCCAAAGAGCATGTACTTCAGGGCCATTGTTTCACTTACAGCAAGTTGTTTCAAGTTTAATTAGTTCCAAAGATGTAGCTGTAGAAAACATACTTAAGTTAAAGAAAAAACTACTTTTATAATTTTAGCAGTGTTGTAATATTATATTATCAAAGGTGCTTCAACAGCCTTTATCAGTTAATGCATCACAACGTTATTTGCGTTCCATCAAACTAATGAGGGTTGTCGAAACGTCTTTGATGACACTTTATTGCACCATTTAAAGGCTATTGGACCAAGTTTTTTGTTTATTTTGTTTAGTGATATTAACTATGGTAATGCCTCTGATCTTAAAGGTGATGAATATGTACTTAAGAATTTCGATCAACTTTACATAGTTTTTCGAAATTTGCTACTGTACCTCCTGTAATAATGACCTTTGAGTTACTGACACTACTAGACAGTGCTTATGAAGAGCTTATGTTTCGTATAAATGTTATAATTTCTACTTTCCCAGGAAATTAAAGCTAAGGAAGACTTAGAACGCCGACTTCAAGAGTTGGAGGTGGAAAAAATTCGAGCAGTAGAACAGGAAAAGCAGCGCCTTATTGATGAAGCAAAGAGAAAGCGTGAAGAAGAAAAACATAAAAAGGTAGACTCGTAGTGTGTGCACTGTGCCTGAACGACTAATGTTTATGATGCCCTAACCTTTTTATGTTACACCCTGTGATTTTGTCCCAAACATTCACACTTATTGATCTTAGTAAGAAAAGAAGCTGTTCCCATAGTTTCACATTTAAATTTAGCTTTTAGCATTTAATAAATTTTTTGAGGTTTTTAAGATAGACATCTTGGCATTGTGGAACAGAACTGTGTAAAACCTAAATGTTCTGTTTTTATGTGGTTGGTTACATTTTGAAAAAATAGGCAAAAGTTAATCTCCAGTTATGGTTAATGCATGGTGTTATAGTCAGGCAGATTTTTGGCATATCAAAACACTTCTTCGTTTGCTTCCTGGCTTGTCATTTGATTATGTGAGCTATATGAACATATATTTTTTAATCATGGAGTTCTTCTGAAAATACCCCCCATTTTATGAAAATAGACTATCTTATTCGCTGCCTTTGCTTTGTCATAGCATGCCTCCTATGCACTGTTGTGAGCCAAAATTTTGCATTTTGTCTTTCTTAACAGCTAAGTTATGTAACAGATATACACACAACATCTGTGAGCAACTGCACAAAAAGTTATAAGGGTTTTTCACATGATTGGGATGTCAGAAATGAAAAATTAATGTGAATCATAATCTTAGTCGCTTTGCTTTGCAGTAATAAAGGATATTGTTGATCAATTTGGTTGTTTTTACCTAGGCGGTACTCAAGAGAAAAGAAGAGGAATTACGCCAAAAAATTATGCGAAATTTTAAACGAAGGCAAGAGGAGCAGCACGACCAAGAAAGAGAGCAATTACGTAAAAAACTTGCCGGTACCACAAGATTAAAATCTGTTCTAGCGGCTACAGCTCCGAAGAAGAAGGGTTCACCACGACTAAGAAGTGTTTTAGTTCCCAAATGACCTTTAGTATAGGTAGGCTCTTTGTGTTTAGAACATATGTTTATGTAAATACGTTGAACCGGTAAATAGGTTATTTGTAGTGATTTGCATTGCATTGTTTGCCAAAGTTTGAAAAGTTGGTCAAATTGACCTATAATACTGACCAGCCATTGGTCATGTCTTCATTGCTATCTTGTTTAGATTTGGTTTCCAAACATCCTTTATTAGATTTTGACTGGTGATACCTCTTGTATCATATTGTAGTTACATTTTTTGATACAAATTGATCTGTAAGCTATTTGTTTAAATGAGTTAATCCCAAGATGAAACAGTCAATTACGTTGCCAGGATTATTGTTAATTGGCTATGTCAATTATTTTTATAGGGTTATCATGCATTAATAATTATAATAATTTGCGCCTTCCACAAAGCTAAATGTAGTAGACTGACTTTACCCTATAACTTAACCCTCAGCCACTGGCATTGGGGTACAAAAACACCCCTAAAGTCAGTTGAAGCCACCAGTATCTGTCCCTTTTTATGTTTAAATGTCTACTATAAATAGATGTCGTTTGACCTCTTGTGCAACACTTACTTTCACTATAATCTAAGTTTAAATGAATTTTTACCCCCAGTTCTGGTATTACCATTGTTTTGAGTTTCTCCATTATTTCATGTAGACAGAAATGAGAAGGTCAACAAATGCTAAATATTTGTACAGGACGAGCTAACTTTTCTTGTGTATTTATGTATTGGATGCAATTATAGCCCATTGCCGGGATTTTTGTGGCCAGAAAACTTGACGGTTGCCGAGGGTTAATAAAGATTTTTTTCAGAAAAAGACATGAAGCTGCAAGAAACAGAAAATTGCTTTTCTTCACGTTTGTTACTTATGTTTGTTTCCTGTATGCTTTAAAACAACTGTGATGATACCAAAAAAATAATAATAGTGCAAAAATACAGAAACATTTTTTGAATTAATACAAGCATTTATAATACCCTTTAACAAGAACTAAGACTCAGCCCATGCTAACCATATCAAATTTAAAGAAATTATAACTGAATCAAGATTGCTAAACTATAAAGAATCTGTAAATTTTCTTTGGTATGACTATAACTAGACCTCAAAAAGCTCTAAAAAACTTATATTCTGGATATGTTGCTGTACTTCTTGTAAATTAATCTCAAAAAATGATGCATGAAACCAAAATTGGTAAACGTGTACACCGATAATATTAGAAACTTGATGACTTGACAGCTCCAACAATTATTATTAAAAAACTTCTTAACAATATTATTAATTATTACACATGTAAATTACAATATCTCACGAAAAACATTATTACATCCTTTTAACAATACACTATTTACAAATATTTAATTATTAAAATTACAGAACAGCTGTTTATTATGCTTTACAAGTTATATAATCATTTATCTAAATCCCAGAACGTTTCACAAAGTTTCTCTTTGAACCATTGGCCTAAAGTCAGATTAAATTTGAACAACTACTGGATAATTTATTCAACTTTAACTAGTTGTTCAAATTTAATCCGTCTTTAGGCCGAACATACAAAAAGAAACTTTGTGAAACATTCCCGGTTTTAATAAATGATTACATGCTAAGATAACATGCCTTTATTCAAAAATTACACAATCCTACAAATGACTATAGTATGACCTACTTCACAAAACCAATAAATTTTTAATTTGAAACGACAACAGAGTAGTAAAGATATACTGCTTGCTTCTTGAAAAATGACTGTTTACCTGGAGCAATTTTTATGAATAATTAATACCATGCAATTACTTTAAATTATAAAGATGAAAAATATGCAAATGATTTAAAAATGTAAAGTGAAATCTATAAGCTCAGGCAAGAAAACAGCAATTTTTATAGCGCACAATTCTGATGCAGAAAATTCTTAACTGTACATTTATTTACTGTATACTAGTTCAAGGTTAATAACAATCTAACTGAAGATTGCTTTTAAACTGGAAACAAGAATCGTAGTACTGTAGAATGTTTACATCCAAAAAGGCTGCACAAAATCAGTTTTACAGACTGCTAGAAACTACAGTTATGTTGAATCTACCAAATTATAATGCCATGACTGCAAAGAGCAACACTGATCCAGAATTTACTGCGAAAATATATTTAATGTTGAAAATTTCACATTATCAATTTTCATTCGAAATGCAACACATTTCATTGAAAACTAAAGAGTAAACAGGTTGATGTTAAAGAATGAATTCAACAATCAGGTAACGAGGTAAACGCTACACACTATCAAATGACATTTGCAAGCGAGCAATATCATTAAACTGTGATATCAAAAAGTTTCAGTCTAATTTACAAACACCAAGAACTTGTAGTTAAGGCTTCAACTCAATAAGAAACTAACTATAAACAATTTTCCAGATTCACACGATGGATCAATGGAGAATTCTAAACTTCTTCTGACTCACTATTTGCAGATATTTTTCATGCTTCAATTCCAACTAAAAGTTAATCTTCTGCCTTTATTGTGATGTCTGAGTACCTGGCTACATTAGGTAAAAGATACCTCACACCCGCTTGCATTAAAGTTGATTAGCAATCAGTATTGTCTATCAGTAATGGCAGCTGTACTGCAGAAACATTTTGGATAAAAAAATATGTATATATCTAGCAACATATAGCTATGCAGGAAAACAAAAATTTATCTGTCAAGCCAATAACAACCATAAACTAGTCCTCTTTCTTGTTTGGTAATTGTTCCTCTTCATCTTCACTATACTCACTAGGCGCTTCTCCGGGAGCTAATAATTTGCCTACATAATCATATTTTTCTGAAAACGAATAAAGCGTTTTAATAAAACCATGTATTAGGATACATGTTTAATACTGACACTTGCAAATTGAGATGAAATGGACCACTAAAAATTACAGATTAACATTTAGATAATTATTTGAAGATTTCAGTCACACAAATGAAAGTAAATAATAGTTTTGTGCATGAAACTATTGCTGTCAAATGTCAAGTAAATCAATTAACAATACAGTGGTCAAATCCAGATCAGACAATATCTGCAGTGTAAAATTCATCCAACTTATCAGCACCCAACTTACAATTTAGCATATATCTCTAAATAATCTAAAAGGAAAACAAATGCATTCTCCAGTTAGGCATCTATAGTGTAAGTGGTAGTGCATCTCTTGGTTCCTAAATATTACATATATATTTCAGATTTTAATTTCATATATGTTGCGTGACCATAATTGCATAATTCACTGATTCAGACTGAACATTAGCAATACATACCAAGGCAGCAGTTAACATCAGAAAAAATGGGAAAATCTATATTACATGGGATAAAATGGAACTTGTTAACACATATATGTTTCGAAAGAAAGCACAACAAGAGTCAGCATGTGCTCAGCCAGTACCTAGTTAAGTTCTTGTTAAGCTATGCACAGACATCATAGAGTGCCATGCATGTTGGGAATAAAAAATACGAAATAGCTACATATGACATAAATTTACCATTAAAC
Organism: Tubiluchus corallicola; assembly: GCA_030141605.1. Classification (NCBI taxonomy): domain Eukaryota; kingdom Metazoa; phylum Priapulida; class Priapulimorpha; order Priapulimorphida; family Tubiluchidae; genus Tubiluchus; species Tubiluchus corallicola. The sequence goes on from JAQGDQ010000516.1 coordinate 132,649, forward strand.
TTAGTGGTAACATAACATTATCCATATTTTCGTGCTGAATCACAACAATGCTCTTGATAAAAAATATTAAATACAAGTCCATGGCCTACAAGACAAAATTACAAAAAGTGAATAATTCATCCGTATTATGAATAATTCATCCGTATTATAAATACAACATCTTTTTCCACATGAACTGCTTGTGGGGAATTGATTGGAAAGCTTCTTATGAAGTTCCTGTCATTGCCCATTTTGAATTATATACACTGTGAAAGCAGACTAAGCAAAATTATGTGATTACATAAATCATACCCATAAACTGCATTTCCCATTCTCGTATAGACTCCATCTGTTCCGAAGTCAGGTCAGACAAGTCATCATACTCTTCCTTAATTGCCTCTGGACTGACAGAAAATGTGGCAAGACCTCGCGAAGCATCTTTTCCACCAAAAATCCCATACGGACCACCTAAAGTCACATACACATCATAAAAATCTAAGCACTAACTTTAACATGTGCAAAACATTTGAGTCAGTTACTTATTATTATAGGCTTATAATTACATAACATTTGTTACATATTGTGTAATGGGTTTAAAGATGCTCCAGAAGACAACAACGTGATTAGTAGTTAGCACTGTCCTGACAGTTAAAATACAGTTATTGGTCTTCTTTTAATAGTATCAACTATAATATGGCTATTGAAGTAGAACATCAGGTACATAAGCAGTTTTAATTTGCAAATTGGGTACACATTCTCATTTTAGTTCTACAGAAAACAATCAAAAAATAAATTTGAAGCTGAGTCTTGAGGAACAGCAGAGTGGATGCTGTGTGTAATGAAGTTAAACAACACAGAGGCCTGTCAGTGAACAGATAGGAAACCTGGAAAGTTTCATTTATCACACTAGTGTTTGAAAGGACCAGTCTCAATCTCGCTGAGACCACAGCCTCAGTTTCGATAGTCAGTTTCGGTGAGAATCGAGATAAGCTTGCCAGCAGGATGGTTTTACAATGTACACGTACCAAGTACACTCATATCTCGGGTTTGCCGGACCTCGCTTTTACGGGTATCGGGAGCTAACCCAGTGTATCGGGATTCACTCTGAATCAGTGACTCGGTGAATAGTCAGTCTCGGTGAGAATCGAGATAAGCTTGCCAGCAGGATGGTTTTACAATGTACATGTACCAAGTACACTCGTATCTCCGGTTTGCCGGATTTCGCTTTTACGGGTATGGGGAGCTGGCGGGCTGCCACTTTGTTTACATCACTACAATTGTGTAACCACGTGTATATCTCTATATAAAAATATAGAATCAATTATGTGGACTTATCTGAGTCAAATGCCAACAGTTTGTATCTACTTTTGCATCGGACCAACCCATACTAGACACTTTTGAGACAATCTGGCAATTGATTCTACACTACCGCGAGTCTAAAACACTGCAAATACTGTATTAGCATAGTATCGGTAAATGCGGGCAATTGGCAGATTCGGACGGACGTCTCCTCAGTTTTATCTGGCAAACCGAGATATGAGTGTGCATGATTGCAAAGTCAAGTATGGCATAGATGTTGATGTAATTTTACAAAAACCAAAGCAAAAGACAATATTTTTGTTTACTACAGATTGTAGAGTTGTCTAGAGTAGACTAGCTTTAAAAATTTGTATGCCTAAAAACTAATGAATGGTAAACTCAAATTGCTTATAATAAAAGCCTTATATTAACAATGCACGCCTGTCAATGCCTCGAACGGAATCATTACCATGCATTAATTTTAAAATAACTTATTATCGCATTACCATAGATTACCGTAATAGGACTGGACAAAGCCTATAAGTACACCCATTGCCCATGGTTTTCTTTCTCGTTATGCCTCTGTTTATGGTTTTCTCAATTATTACGTTAGTTTAACTTTGTTATTGTTGCTTTCTCTCTAAAGTTGTCTCTCAGGTGGAACAACTTTAAAGACGGAACAGCAATAAACGCAAGTTATAAAAAATATATGCATTTACCTGGCCCATAGAAACGTTTTCCACGCGTTACATCAAAAACCTTGCCGTTCACTGCCATTAAAACTCGACCGTCGTCCCCCCGTCCATCGTACTGCTTCAAATGTTCAAGCGTAAAATCTTGCTTTTTTAACTTTGGCAAAGGTGGCTCAGCAGGGGTTATAACTTCGTCGGTTCCTCTACGTTTTAGAATTTTATATAGAAGCAAAATGCAAACACCTAACAATGCTAAATTCAATGGAGAAGTTATAATATCATTGAAAAACCTAGCCAAAAGTCCAGTCGCCGCTTCTGCTTGTTCTGCCATGTCTTCGCTTTCACCAGAAGAACACAATCGATATATATTTCATCCTTACACATTTTATTATAAAAAAATAGTAGCAAACGCTTAAAAATCTAGACGTGCAAAAATATTGCTACTGTATTCAGTGTTACATAGTTTTTTTTATTATTGGTATATTTGCGATGCTATTTTTTGTTATTGTTAATTAGTTGAGACTGCAAAAAATGCTGTACGTTTTTAGGGCTGCTACAGTACACACAATAACACATGTATGATAGTTTTGCAATTTGCATGTTCACTGCATGTCACAATGGCTGCTGCCAGTACGAAGTGTGTTATGTCTACTAAAACAGTGAGATGCATAGAAAGTAAAGAGAAGAATGCAAAACTTGACAGAGAAACACGTATGTCATTAAACAATCCATTTAAGATTACTTGGCCAAGAATTGGGATTAAAGGGCGTGAAGAAATATTCACGGAATTGGAGAAATATTTGAGTTTTATTGGTGAATACAGAAGACTCATCTCGACCGTGAAGCACAGTCATTACATGAAGTATGTTAATGATCTAAAGAGTCTAGCAGCGTCTAAAAAACGAAAGCGATTTCGAAAGAAAAAGAACGAAATCAAGAAAGGAGTGGAAGATGTTCTACAAAAAGTTCAGTCAGAAAATACAGAACTGAGATTGAAGTATGAACAGCGATTACCAGTTGTTGCTGGTGTAAATGAAGTTATTAGGCTCCTTGAGAGAAATGCTGCGCAGCTGGTTTTGATCGAGTCGACTATTCCTAACCTGTTGGGAAGAAATCTACTTGTTCTTTGTGCCACTAGAAAAGTACCTGTTATATGTCTGAATAATTTGAGTGAAAAGATGAAATTAATATTGGCTGTATCCAGCTGCCTTGCACTTGCATTTCCGAAAGACTTGCCCAAACCTCAAACAATGGAAGCTAACATGTGCAGATTGATAGACTTTATTTATTTACGTGTCCCACCATTTAAAATAGACTGGCTGGATATTGCAAGTGTTTCAGAAAAAGATACTGAGCAGGCAGAGAATACTTCTCAAAGCTGTGTTACTAAAGAGTCTTTTCTAAATTTTGATCAAAAAGAAATTGTTTGTGGTAAAGCCCATTCTGAAGGAACTGTGGCACTCTCAGATGGTGCATCTTCTCCTAAAAGGAAGCCAGTTAGTCTGATATGTGAAGCAGACATACCAGCAAAGAGAATGAGAGTACTATCTAACTCCAAGTCAGATGAGTTGAAAAAGGGTGTTTTAAGTCCACGTTTAAAGCCTACTGTTTTGAAATGCACGAAATGCAAGCCTAGCAAGACAAAAAAGAAAGAAAAATACAAGTGTACTCAAAAAGCGTGATATCTATCTGTGCATCCGTGTTTTACAGTTATCCCAAGAAGAGCCAGAAGAAGAGAAAATTTTTTTGAAAATTGATTTGTGAATTTGTAGCGTAAAATTACTCTGTCTAAGTCTGTAAAATTACTTCTGATATGAATTCACAGTCTGTTGAACCTTGATGATAATGATATGTAACTTGAAGTGTACATACAATTTGTAAAGGCGAATTATTAGCCACTACATTTTCAGGGCTTGGCTTTTTCTATAAATGTTCTTGCATCTTTCTCAACTGTTGCTACTGCCTTTTGTGAATTTTTTTTAAGTCTTTCATCATGATTATTAGATGTTGTTCACATGGTTCTTGTATTAGTTAGCACATGCATCCATATCAGTCCATATTTTCACATCATTACCTAGACTGCTTTCAAACGAAAACTAAAACTTATTTTTTGTATGTAATTCCTACTTCTGATGAAAATAAAGTATATTATGTAAACTAGATGTTGTTAATTATTACATTTGGATGGTAAGACTCTGCAAAAAGGTTTGCTTTTAAGTCATGATTATTTACACCAAACAACTCATCTTGATGCAGGGGGATTTGTTTGGAGCGCACTAGTACACTAAGCCCAGTCTGAACAGCCTATGGAAAATGCATGAAAATTAAAATGATCCTGATCTCTCTTTCTGATTCTGCACAAAGTACCAAATTAAAATGTCTTGATTAAAATGATTCTGACAGCTAAGTTTTGAGTTTTGACAGCAAATTCTCATTGCCAAAATTGACTTTGAAGCACGTATGACAAAAAACGTAACTTGCATTATGAATTCGTTAATTAGAGGAATATAAAACGACTGTTTCTTTTTCATAAAGATACAGTATTCACAGAATCTATTAGCAGAGTCAATAATTTAATGTACTTGTATACATTTACTGCATATAAACGAAAGCGCCGGCTGTTAGCGCCACTCAGTAGCAACTTGGCAAAACTTTCGCTTAGAACTAAATAAATCTGTTAAGTAGTCTGTAAACTTGTCTGGTTACGTAGCAACACCTTTATTAAGCATGCGTAGCACAATTGCTCACTCTGTAAAATTATAGGTACCATGCAATAACAACAGTAACTGAATAGCGAACTATGAGTACAGTATAATACTGCTGTGTTATTTCAACGTGTTTTAAATTCTAGGTGCATTCATTTTGAATTAATTATTGTGTCCAGTTGTGAACGACCAGTCTATAGGAGAGAAACGCGCGAGTACTGTGCAATGTCGATGATGCCAACATTTAAAATTATATCGAGTAGGCCTATACTTAACCGTTACGGGGATGATATGCATGAAAAAGTGTATTAATCGCTGTTTTAATTGAAAAGCGCTCAATTACGTTTACGTTGCTATAATATTATAGATCAATACGTTGTGTCTTCGTTGCTTTGTGACCTTCGTTACCTGGCTGGACATCAGCGATATGTTGTTGTCAATCTAGCACTGGGTGTCTTTATCAAGCAATAGAGACCAAACGTTTATAATATCTCATAACTTATGAGCTTTCGTGTACTTGTGTGTATTTTGTACCAGTATTTTGTATAAATAGCACGCCAGCAAGTGAACTATGAACACGGAGCTTAAAACTGAATATATTATTATGGTAGATTAGATAATAGTGCACGACACTGCCATGCACACAAGTGCGCGATTTTACAAGATAAGTGTCAGAAGCTAGGCGTGATTAAAACACATCTCTAGACTAGATTAGCCTAACTTTTGGCCTTTAATGACGCAGGACTTATTTGATGTTTCGATTGTCGTGTTTAGGCTTTCACAGATTACGCGAATTTGCTCTGGTTAGCTACCCAAATTTTAAAAGGTGTGCATGTTTATTAAGCAACGTTTGTATACTGTGTAACAACGTGCACTGCTATGTAAGTAGTTCTTAAAACGTTTTTGAGGACTTTACCAGTAGACGTGTAGTGCATGTCGAATTCATATGGCATTGATTTTGCGGAGGGACCTTATCATTTTGAGTCATACAATTGAACTGTAGGAAAATGTCTTTTTTAAAGTTTTGGCACGGCAATTCAAAGGACAATAATAAAAAGAACAATATAATCTCAGAGAACTACAATGTTAATAATTCAGAATATGAGGACATGACTGAGGACACGACTGTCACAAAAAACATGAAGGTGAAACGCTCTGGTAGATATACCAAGCGAAAACCTCGGAAGAGCTTGGATGATGCTCATCCTGACTTCTATGGTATATACGATAGGGTATATACCAAGCAGAAACCTCGGAACAGCTTGGATGATGCTCATCCTGACTTCCACAAACCGTATAAGCGCTCACTGGAACAGGCAAAAAAAGAGGATATTGAAAATATGCGAGAAGAGAAGCACGATAACCAAAACGAAAAGAGCGAGGAAGCCAAGTATAACGATTCAATCGCAGAAGCCGGAATAGAAGCTTTTGGACGACATCTTGGGATTACCGAGCAAGATATTGTGAAGCTATGACTTTAATGTTCATAAACAGCAGAAGACAGTTAATTACCGCATGACGCAAATCATGTATTTTTTGCTTTGTTCGGCATTGCAAATGGATGCTAAAAATAAAATGTGCATAAATCAGTGATGGTTGCAAATTAAATTCACCGGCCTGCAAATAAAAAAAATCGACCGTAAGTGTGCCCACTGTATATACAATAACTTTGCTTAGTGTGCATGTAGCCTTTACATCGTTTCTGATAGCAAATTTAATGTAAATTTACCTAATTATCCTTTATGAGCCTGGTGCACTTTTTTCTTTCGCGTCTAGTAGGATAGGCCTACGTTTCGTGAAAAAAGTTGCAATAAAGGCCTGTCTAATCATATACTCCTGGGTCCTGCAGAATAAAATGTTTATAAAGGGAAATCTTATCTTGCCATACATCACATGCCATATTTGGTATGCTGTAGCTTTTTGTTAAAATCTGCTAAAGATTAAAAGCATAAATTCCAAGTAAATATTTAAACTATAGTACCTAAACACTACTAACAGGCGAAATATCAGTTTATGCACTTAGAATGTTGACGTTTTTGTACAGAATAATTAATGTACGTTCTTTGAAAGCTTGTTAATCATGATGTACAATCATATTTGAATGTTTGTTGCAATAAATAAGTGAGAATGTGATAAATATAAAGCCGCTTTCAGCCTTTCACCAAAATTTGTTTTGCATGCTTGCCTGCTAACACGTAGGCCTCCTTTGATGTCTGTTTGTACAGTAATGCCTGCGCATAACATTTAAATTTGACTAAAAAATTGTGTTGTTCACTTTTGGTTAATGCGGAACACAAGCCTTATGAAGTGCTGAAATTAATGTAATCGTTTCATAAAAATATATTATTATTTATATCTATCTTGCATCATTGATTTTTTATAAGAGTATATCGATGCTCTTAGACGAGATTCCGTTTATAGACAGGACTCTTTGTTATGTATTATTACTGATGTTTGTAGATAGAATTTATCTGGCTGCTTTGCAATAATAGCACAGTTCTACGAGTATTATGAAAAGCACCTGTTAAGCAATATCGATTTGCATATACTACATTAAATGCAGAACAAAACTTGCTTACGGGTAAAACTACCAAGACGCAAGACCTAAGTGAAAGATTTAGGAAAGTTTTGTGAAATGAAACAAGCGTAATATTTATTATAAGCCCGTTTTATTTAAATTCATGTGGCATTAATATTAACATATAGGTATAGTGATAATGATACAAATGAGTATAGATTAATAAATAATAACTTGTATAGACACTATACGTGATACAGTTATGCCTATATAGTTAGGCCTATGATTATGTCCTCTTACACTGGCGGGTTTAGGGCCCAGAATAAGTATAGATATAATCTTAATATGTAGGTATATCTATGACTCTTCGAAGTCTTTTTGTAATAATGTAATTTAGGTTGCATGTATGTTGTATAGGACTTCTTTACAATATGTAAACGTCTATCTGACTGCTAAGTCTATAACACGTAATTGGGCTCTTCATTAATACCTAGGTAATTTTTGTAATTCGGTTCAATAACCGTGTCACTGTGAGTCTGTGGCCAATGAACTGAAGTGAACATTAATGTTAATGAGATAATGTACATTAGCTTCAATGTATATTAATAATATTCACTTCTTATGGAACCTGGGATCGAACAGCAGGTGTTCTTGCCAATATCATATTAAAATGGTTACATTTTGTTTCTTTACGTTTTCCTCTTTGTTAAGACTAGTTTTTACGCTTGTTGATAAAAAATTCACACTCGGGCAATTACTCTTTCCGGCATTTAGAAACAACGATTTTGTGGTGTAATCATAGTCGTATAACAAAAATGGTTGAAACGAGTTCGAGTATACACGCATTCACGCAGAAAATAGTTTATAATTTTCAATGAGTGTCGTCTGGGAACGTGCAGTATTGTTGGATTTGTCCCTAAAGCCACAGTTTAATTAATAGCAGAAACACCATAGTAGAAGTAAATATTAAGTTGATCAAGGCAATTTATAACGTCAAATGTGAAGTTAAATGGATCTGCACTATACGACTGACTGATTGATTTATTCTTTTCAAATAGTTTTACAATGTAATATAAGAGAAAGGGGAGAAGCCACCCAGACAGAGCACTTGAGGTGGCTCTCTGTTAACAAGTTACGATCAAATTTGCAATGTTGTAACAAGTTTTCATTCTCTAACAATGATGTAGAATCTTTAACATTAGAAGCATTAACTGTGTCCAGTTGAAGAATTCCAAATATCTACGATTCTGTTACAAAAAGAGAATTCGCAAATATTCAGTCTGCAGTAGTTTTATGTCCCCTGAATTTGTCTACTTTTTACTCAATTTATTGTAGCATAACTTTTCCCGTTATTTTATTCATTAGCTTTGTTATGTAACGTTGTAGTTCGATCTATCATCTCGGTTCCTTAGCCGCAGTATGGTAATTAATCTTGCTGTGTGTATATCTTCTTTTCGTTACCTGTTAATTCTATGCAATCATTTTATGATTATGACGTTATAGCCCTAAGCCGTACTGTGAACGAAACGACAAATTCGCCTAAAATTCTCGAAATCATAAATAACGAAAAACTTTTATTAAATTTCACGTTAATTATTACTCAGTAACTGCCAACTGATCAAATTGTCTATAAACCTCCACAAATTCCATTCTGACTCAAAAAGAACCGAATATATGTCAATAATTGATTTACTTCTTGTTTTTCCTGCCTAATTTAATTCGATTCTAAGAGAAATTAAGACGATTAATTTCTTCACGAATGAAAACTTATTTCTAGTGTAATATTACTTATTTTATAAAAATCCTGATGACGCATCGTACGATACTATGGAAGTAACATTAATCTACGGTACTATCACGACATTAATCTACGTACGTTACTTCATACATTAATCTTCGGGTTTGCTATGCGTGCTACTGCGATACTTATTACCAAGGCTTGTAACCGCATTTTTGATACGTCGCACTGTGGTCTCAAAATGCACAATATTTCTATAAAAATTGAGTCATTTCATTTATTACTCCGACTTCCATCTCACCTTTATATAAACTTGGTGAATTTCTCGATTAATTTATACGCTTTATAATGGCTGTAATTTCGCAGGTGCTGTGTGTGTGTTGAAGCTTATCGTGACTTGACTTGCTCTGTATGTTACAACCAACTATTTAAATTAGCATTTAAAATTAGGACCATTACTAATCTAATTTAGCACAAAGGTGCATGTAAAGCGATATTTATTACATCTGCAATAATTAGTTTATAACTTCCATAAATTAAACGCGTAAAATTTTCTTCTACATCAAGATGCACAAAGTTAACACTTTCATAATGCGACTTTCAGTATAAATTTTTCATGTTCGTACAGTCACTACGCATACAGTTACTATAGTCTACTTCAGCCTACTTAATCATTTATGTTCGTCGACATAATCACGCGATATTCACATCATTTACAAACTGTTAGTTAGTAACTAATGTTGTCTGGCATTTAGGCCGACTTAGCAAGAGGTGTATTGTTTAAATTAGTCCATTAAATTAGTGCAACGTCATCTAGGCTTAACAGTTAGGTCTAATAACGCAAACTGTTTTATTTATTGTGCACTCAAACAATTAATGACAAGAAGTAATCATTTTAGCTAGAAAAAAGGCTGGCAATTGAGCTGTCAAAGGCCCCGTAAAACATTTTGTCGGATGAACTGGATTATAATCAGTAATGCGAAAAAATCTACGTATTTTAGGGGGCTTTACTAAATGTCGAAAATGACGGAACTGATTTTTTCGCTTGGTGATTGCAGCCCCGATTCGCAAAATATAAAACGCCGATCAGAACTAGATAGGACTTTCCGTTTAATGAAGGATTTGAATCGTCAAAACAAAATAGTTAAGCCGTTGAAGTACTGTGTTGAAATTTGGAAATCATATGTAATATCACCGACCTCTCAACTAACTGACCAACTCTTGAAGCAGATACGCATGTTATAAGAAGGACCAGCAGCTTGGCGAACAACTTTTATTACTTTTAAAAGCCACGTGCTGCAAAAATTGATTTTTGAATGCCTTTCTCAAGTCTACAGCTCGTCTACAGACCAGAAGCAAGGACAACTGTTCTCCCCAACCGTTTCTGAACTGGAGCAGAAAGCGCCCTTTTCTAAAAATATATAGTTATTAAAGAAATGAAGGCTAAACCTTATTGCGAGCCAGTCAGAAATATTTAGATTAATAACAACAACAACAACAACAACAACAACAATAATAATAATAATAATAATAATAATAATAATAATAATAATAATAATAATAGTAATAATAATAATAATAATAATAATAATAATAATAACAACAACAACAACAACAATAATAATAATAATAATGGAATTTATTGCCAACTGGTTTCGAACAAAACTGTTCACTAGCAAGGCAACTAAAACAAAGATATTTACCAGAATTTAGAAGCAACTTCGAAGTACGTACAATGCAATAGTTAATAGCCAAATGAAGTACAATATGACATGTAGATAAATTAACAATTTACCTCATAGACTACTGAATTGTACTTCGAAGTTGTTCCAAATTCTGGTAAATTTCTTTGTTTTAGATGCCTTGACAATGAGCAGTTTTGATCGAAACCGGTCGGCCATAAATTACATATTGATGAAGTTGCATTTATTTGCCAAAATGGTAATTCTAATTCTAATTCTAATAATAATAATGATGATGGTGATGATGATGATGATGATGGTTATAATAATAATAATAATAATAATAATAATAATAATAATAATAATAATAATAATAATAATAATAGTAATAATAATAACAATGCTCATTATTTTGAAATGCTCGAATCTTGGTTCTTCGCGTCGTGATTGTTAATCAGATATCCCACTAGAGCCGTCCCGTTAATATAGTTTTTTTAGAGAACCAATATCACTCATTCATTTATTTGCTCGTTCGTTCATTCACTCAGTGAGTCTTTCACATGTCGCTCATGTAATATAAGAGTAATTGTGCAAATGCGTGAAACACGGCACTGACATAACTATATTAAAATCAAGCGGCATTATTAGTCTGTAGCTTAAGAGTAAAAATACGTGTAATATAAAAATGTGTATAATGAGCGTAATCCATATAAGCTTTATTGATTGTGAGAAAGAATGCAATCAAATCACTGAACCAGAACAACGTAAAATGCAGGGAATTGATGAACTCCACTTAACATAACATGAAACTTAAGAAAGCATTAGTGTGCTCACGGGGCCAACAGTGTAATATAGGACTTGCAGAACGATGCGTCAAGCGGCTTACCATACAAAATAGAAAGCCAAACTTAAGTCACCGTGGCAAAGAAAGTGGTACAAAGTCAGGCATATCATTATGGCTGGATTACACAGTTTGAAATTCACATTATTTCTTGCACTTCTATCAAGATAATTATAGGGTTACAAATTAGGCTATTAATTAATCCTTCGAAGCAGCTATACTGTTGCAAAATTCCGTCTTCCCACAGGTGTGAACTATTGTCCATTAATCCAGGTTGTGATTTGATCAGAAGATAAATGTGTCTGAAACAAGCGGCGTCACACTGGTATTTCATTCCACAATAAGAACTACAGAGAATCAGAGATCGTTATCAATGCTGAACCCATAGCTCAGTAAATTTGTCAACTTTTGTCAGTGATTAAAGCAGTACTACAATCTAGGCCATGCAATCCAAAACGCAATAAATTGCAAAATATGGAAATTTATACAACATATAAATGAGGCAGGAGTCAGAGGGCGGTTGCTACTCCAGGGCCAATGAATTGATCATTTTCAGGGATCGTAATTCTATTTTAAAATTTCAACATTCAAAAATTGCGTACACATCGCATTACAGCTTTTTACTGGATGCAGTTAAATTGTTTCTTCTACGACTAATTATTTTTAACTTTTAAAATGTTAAAGTTAACAATAGTGCCTGCTATCAATTCTAGTTCACGAAACCTCATAAATGCTTTATAAACTTTTTAATTACATACCCATCATGTACTAGCAATGTAATGGACATGTTTACAAAAGGAAAACATAAACCGTCACCATTATTTCTTTTGAATTTATGAAACGTTAGAAAAAGTTTACACTGTATCTGAAAGTGGTACATTTTCGCTCAGTAAAAATGCAATACTTGTGTCTTGTCAGACTCATGATTTTTTTCAGTAAATATTATTGTAATTAATTTTGGACTTCTTGCATTTGTGTACTATTGCAATTGCTATGGCGTGTCAGGAAGTGATTGCCCCTAATGTGTAGATGAAATCAAAAAGGATAAAAACTGACAAAACTATTATAGGCATTGATAGCATTTAATTTCGAAAAAAGGCATCGAGAGCATTTAATTTCGCGTGTACTTATCTTATTACCCGTTATTCACAGCAATGAGTGTCAAAAATGAGCAGGGGTGCAATTAACGTTGGCTTCTCAATGGGAATGGTGTCATTACTTATTTCTTTGCTTCCTTTCGTTAATTTTTGATTTGTGACAATAGTGAATGATAAGAACTTAAAAAAAGACATTAAAGAAAATATTATAATGATTAAAACATAAGAAGATATACGTTTTCATCTACTTAATAATTGCTTTTTATATAGCGGGACTATATAAAAGTGTGTAGCATACTGACAAAAATGCGTGTAAATACAAATAAGCATAAACATATAGACCTATAAGTGTAAATACTTTGCCTTTAGTCAATTTAGTGCAACATTTTAGATAATTTTCAGGGCAAATTCCTTCTGCGTTTTTGTGAAGCTTCCGCCCGCGTTCTGTGGACAGTGGAGAAATATGTGTAAGTTTGGTCTGTTTTAATTAAGACGAATAATTAATATTGCCGGTGTTAGCATTTTTGAATTCGAAGACATAATGAAAAGCGGTTCAGAGGAGAAGAAAGAAAAAACCTGAAATTATGAAACATATTGTTATGGAAATTGTTACGTAAGTGCTTTGACCAAAAGAATTGCTATAAGGAAACACAAACAATGACAAAGAAATAGGTGATACAATTGACAGAAAGTTAATGACCCCAAGTAAAAAAATAAAAAACAGTAGGATATGCAAACAACAAGTTTGTAGGCCGTCGTGCCATAAAATTCGGCAAAGATACGGCAATACGCCACTCCTTAGAGTGATTTTGCTATCATGTAAACAAGCAAAGGCAGTTTAAGCAAACAAAACACTGTGCAAAGTCAGTTAAGCAAGATATATTAACCAATCTATTAAATATTTCCTAGAAAGCCAAACTGTATAGTGCAGTAATAAATAATTATTAAACACAAGTAGCACCCCAAAGACAAACAGTAAGTAAAAAAATATTTTATTGCATCACAAATATGTTAACTGGGTTCTTTCATACATGGTAGCTAACTAGACCTGAGACAGCAAAACTTAAACCATACTTACTGACTAGTGCACATAACTGGCAATCTAATAAGTTGAACATGTAACAAACTGAGAAAGAAGTAAATGCTATACAACAATGGATTTATAATTTTATGTTTTGTGCTCAGCAGACTGGAGAATTAACTATTTTATTATGATATTTATGTAACAAAACAATTATTACATGCAGGATCAGATAATGACCTTCTTGGGTCCCCAGGCTAATGAAATTATAGGCTCCCTCCTCTAACTCGCCTACTTCTGTCTTAAACATTGTTTACTCATGATATATTTTCAGCAACATTTACACACCTTGAAGTAAACTTTTTACAGATTCTTTAGATAAACTAAGACAGCTATCTTTTGTTTATTAATAAAAATATCCTTTAAGAAATCTAGTATTTTAATATTTATTGCAAACCAAATTAGTAAATGTTTCACATTAACCGTAGTGAAAAGCAGATTTTTTATCAAGCTTGAGAGGCCCTAGGCTGCAGCCTATATTAGATTACAGGAAAATCCAGCCCGACTGCATGTATTTCAACACATAAAAATGATTTCTTATTACATCAAAATCATGACTACTGGCAATTATATAATTATAACGATTTAATCATTTATCACAATTTTTTAATAAAATGCACATACACACTAATTTACAAACAAACATCTATTACAAAGACAAGTCATCTTTCTATAAAACATACAAGAACATTAGCTTCTAAGAATCTGAAACAATAACGAAATACTTCTCCTGCGAAGTATCACTTCTAGTAACATAGTAATATAGTCATGTATCTGCTGATTACAGAAATAATATCATATCTTTCAGAATTTTAATACAATCAATACATGAAATAATAATTAACTAATGTGTTTAACAAATGTCGTAAATTTAACACTTTCACCACCTAAAATTGCACATTGTACCACAGCTAAAGAATGCTTATTGGCATTATTCACTGAAACTATACAAACAAATGCCAGCCATACAGCAAATATCATACCTTGTACTAACATCAGTCTTGGTCCAGTTAATCGTCATATCAACGTAACAAGTAGGACACATTCATACCTCACACTGTAAAGACTAAACTGAACAACTAAACTGCACCGGGAAATGTTCTTCTGTATTATGCCACCAAGAAAGAAATGGGAGGGTGTATTTTAGACTAAATTTACCACATTACCACTACTATCTTACTCGTACACAAACCATGGCAAGCAGCAGTACTTCTGTTGTCCACTGTAGTCAGAGATGTGTAACCACAGATTACTTATCCATGTGGGTCTAAATGGAAGTGAGAGGCATCGCCAACAACAATATCACAAATGATTTCACCTATATGCCTCAGTGAGGGTCATCGCAAAGTAGAACCTTGGTAGTGCTGCATTCTATTCAAAATGAAATTTTTGAATTGTTTACGTAATACTACATTCCATTGTAAGCAGGTCCACCACCTCCCTCCGGGCACATCCAGTTGATATTTTGGCTCGGGTCCTTGATATCGCATGTCTTACAGTGTATGCAATTTTGAGCATTAATCTGTAACCGCTGCCCAGTCCCATCCTCGGTAGGAACAAATTCATACACACCTAGAAACAGAGATATTACATAATTTAAGAACCTAAATGAAAAGTTTGTACGCTCATGAGCATAGTTACTCAGAAAGCTTATAGTTTTGCACCAGTGGTGGTGTAAATTTTTTAGACTTTCCAGTTCAGTATTGTCTATTGCTTTTGTGTTGTTTATGTGAATGAATTCATATCAGTCTCGATACAGTGCGGACAATGATTTCCCATTGATAGACTTATAGTGTTAATTTCAGAGTTTGAAAACACAAAGTACTTCTGTGGCACAGCATAGCTAGAAAAACAAAAGGTCTTGGGTTCTAGTCCAAGTTGTGGTACAAAAATTTTTCAAACTATCTAATTGCCAACATACAAGCTATTGCTCTAAAAGAAAAGTAATATCTGCAGGAAAGGAATAATGAAAAAGACAACTACAGATCATTTCAGAATTAACATCAGATTTAACTAGCAAAAACAATGAAAAAGGCAAGTTTAACAGAAAAGAAAGCAGAAACTTAATGCAAAATTGGCAATTTTGACCAGTACTTACCAGCAGGGCAAAATCGCTGTTCGGGGCCATCATAAATTGCTAAATTATTTTTTGTGGGAATGGAGTCATCTTTGAGTGTCAGGTGGGGAGGCTGATCTCCTTCGTGATTTGTTCCAGTCAAAGCCACAGAGCTTAATAAATCAAAACTGACTTTGCCGTCTGGTTTCGGGTAATCGATTGGTTTACATTCAGAGGAACGTTTCAGTTTTTTAGCATCTGGAAGACCTGTTGGAAAAACCCAAATACTGTTACAATTTAACTGTTATAATACTCAACTACAGTGTCATATATTGTTTCATATACTTTAACGAGGAAATAATTTTCACTTTAGAAAACGTATAAAATAACTTTCTAACGTTCAATGACTGTTTTTGTTTATGTTTTACTTTATTATTTGGTAATTTCACTAATTATAACAGTTATGAATTTTTATAAAAGACTGTATTTTTATATGCACTACAAACTAGTTAAACATACTAGAGTGATGACAATTTCTTCACAAAATGCCATAAAATGTATCACAAGATAGTATAATGTTACAAAGACTTCCGAAACAGAGGCCATAATAAAAATTTGATTGTGATCATGTGAAAGAGAAAGACAGAGAAAGACAAAGACCATGTGAAATAATCAACTTGCTAATCAATTTAACTGTTTACAACACAAACTGATCTGAATAAGGTATTATATATATATATATATATCCTATCTGAATATTCCATTCTGTATCTTCAATCTCTAATAAAAAAGAACTGTATGTCATCATTATTCTAATGTGATAAAGTTTATCTGTCAATTGCTGCTGATATTATGCAGTGTTGAGATAACCATCACATCACAGGTACATGGGTTCGTTTATAAAGAATTAGAACTTTTGCTTAATTATGTCTTCACAGTTCAATGTAAGATACACATAAATGCCTCTTCCCATTGACAACTCTGTTTTCCCATATTAATCGTTTGTTTTATATGATGTATGTAATTAGTAATTATAACTTATTTTTTCCTTGTTTTGAATAATTGTATTATTGTGTAATTGTATAATTGTTATATGTTTGTAATCTTGTTATTGTGGCCCATCATTTGCCCTGCATTGTACTATAGATATATCCTGTATGCACCTGTTTGCACATTGTATCTGTTGACTAATATGTACTGTACAATTCGAGTAGGTAATAAATAACAAATAATTACATTCTGTCCTACAACAATTTATAATAACAAAACTTTCTTAAAATTAACACCTGGAACACCTGCTTATCATAGAACAAGCACAATTTCAATTGCTCACGACTCACCGTGGTGTAACGTCCAGGGTTCTTTGCCTCTAAGCAAATAATACACTGTACCAGTATACATAACTGTACCCCAAACTCCTAGGAAAGTGTTAGCAGATGGTCTTATGTTACGAACCGCTTTCAGTTCTTTCCATACCCAGCTCTCTCTTATAGCGTCTTCATAACTGACAGGATCCGTTGCTGAAATATGCAATATTACATATACATACTACATATTTCTGTCATTAATTGTCATGAAAAAAATCACATTTCGAGCGAAAAACAGTTCATTATTAATTGCTAATAAGTATTTGCAGGTAGTTTAACATTAATTTCAATATGATAACAAAAAAGCACAGTAGTTGCTTCTTAATAAAACCACCAAGGGACCAGCAATAAGTGGTCTTAATAAACGGTGCTTTTATTATACGGTGGCCTGTTGTAAGCACAAATATTTGGCAAAGTGCAGTAAATTAATGCTCACCCAATTAATACTATTATGACAATTAAACATGGAGCAGTCAGCTCAATTGCATGTCTATAGAATGACTCAAGCATACAGCAGTGATCCAAGTTCATTCAACAGACTAAGACTTTAGCAGCTGTACATGCGGAATGGTTATGACGAAGCATTTGACTTTAACTTCAGTGTTATTTTGACTAAGAAGAGGCAAATGTAGGAAACGAAAACATTTCAAATACATAGCTTAAAAAAAGCAAACTGCAAAAAATGCATTTTATTTTTTTCAGTTTGCTATTGCTGTTGTTACCTATTAGTGAAAAATGTGGTTGAAACAGTGCACTGGTTTAATTAACTGAATTTTCTTAACAATAGTTTCTATTAAAGTATTTCTGGACAGTGCCTAAATGATTCTAAAATGCAGCGGGTTTTGTTGTCTGTGGTTTTAGTAAGTGGTGGCTACTGAAGTACTTTTTGTATCAGCAAAATCTCATTTAATAATTAAAAAATAATCGAAGAATGGTGGACATTATATGTAACTAAACCAGCAATGAATGGTTATCCTGTGGCTATTGACCCATCAATCCATGTGCTGTTTAGCAAAAAGCACAAAATTTTATCACTTGTCACATAAAAGTAAAAAAACATAGCAAACTACGATGAACTCACCCATTGTTTCAGATTTTAAGTTTTCATTAGACAGAGTGTTATACACGGCCTCAGCAGCCACCATTGCACTCTTCATAGCATTGTGGGTTCCCTTTACCTTTGGCACATTCATGAAACCAGGTAAGCAACCCATCAGACAACCACCGGGAAAAGTGAGTTTTGGTATTGACTGTAACAATCAATAAAAAGTGCAAATTGTGAAAAAAAATCATATTTATTAAAACAAATTTAATGGAGAATTTTTTGTTAGCATCTATTAACATCTTCAAATCTATTAACCAAATGTTCATTCTAAACAAGTTTAAATTTCTTCTACAACAAAAAAACACTGAACTATGTATATTTTTTAATAAATGGTACACCAACAATCAACTATGTAGTAAAATAATCTAAGCTTTGAGGATAGCTCTGTGGGTAAAACACCTCTGAAGGGTCAGCATCCAAATTTAATTTACCTTGGTTACAATGCTGGCAAAACCATTGACATTAAGCAGGTCCACCATTGAGTGTTGTATACTCACATGAAAAGTGTCAAACTGCACACAAAAACATTTAAAAAATTAAATGAACAAAATGTAATGAAAATCAAACCTGAAGTCCACCTTCATTTAAAGCTCTGGCACCATAGCCTAGCCTAGTGCCGCCCTCTAGGGTACGCCGAATGTACGGGTGTGTTTTAAACTTCTGAAATTCTTTAAATGGATGTAAATACGGATTTTTGTAATCCAACCCTATTACAAAACCAACTGCTACCAATGGCTGGTCATTGTCTAACAAGTGATATATGAAAGACCCTCCGTATGTCACCTTGTCCTGAAAATAAAGCAAATAAAGCAAGTTTTATTTATTTTTTCATATAAATACATGATACCCACTTTATGAAAAATTGCTGAGAGTATTACAAAGTACAATAAAATGCTCTTGCATTTAACTGTAATAATGTACGTCAAACTGATAAATATTGACAAATTGACAGAATCCACAGAGGGCAAAAACTTTAATGGTATATGAAAACTACTTATCTTTTTCAGTAGTTATGAGTATTACAATATTTAAATTACAGTATTCTTCACTTAATTACAGTGCATATTGTTTACTTATGAAGCCAATTACTCTTGTAAATGTTTGCATAAAGTTTTTAAGTAACTTGCAACAATTTAGTGACCATTTGCATTATTAAAGTAATTCACATTAAGAATGTACTGTTTATCTACGATGCCATTAACCTTTATATGTGATAAACTGCCTGCATTGCTAAGAAAATGCAAACTTTAACATCAGTAATGATTCAGCATTCATTTATTTGAGTCACTGACATTCTCATTCAAAACGGTTTATCAACAAGAATCAGCACGGGTTTAAGTTTAACCTAATTAGACCTTTTCTTCAAGGTAAGATTTAATCTTGTGCTTGACTGACATTTCTGCATTGTCACATGTAAATGAAACCCTTGAAGCCAGAGAATTAAGTAGGAAAATGCAAAGGTGTAAAACATGCTTAAAACAAAGTCCCTGGTCTAGCCCAAGTTAAAACGCAAAGCAAGTGTGTGATCTATGTCACAATTTTGTTGTCTTCAAAGTGTGTAAGGTTGATTTATAAAGCGAAGTTTAGATTTAACAAGCAGCGGACTTTGCTAGGTTAAAGCATAATACAGTTCCGTTACAGGCCCAAGAAGAGCCTGGATTTCTTAAATGAATTTTACGGCATCTATTTAAGGAACAATTTTATTATTGAAACATCTAGATACTTACTGAATAGTTACTGGAACTTAACTTGACAAGTTTTTTACAGCAAGTTTGAGCTCCTGCTTATCATTAAATGTCACACATTAGGCAATAGGCATATACTGTATTTTCTCTTAAACTTTCTTTACAGGCTGTTATAATTACGTACCAAAGGCCATCCTATCGTGTGCTCTACGTGACCTGGTCGGTGTTTTTCGTGATCAATTTCCCACAATTCTTTAAAGCCAATGCCATAAGTTTGTGGATCACAGTTTTCCCTGAGATTAAATTTGCTATAAAGTTGTTTTCCTAGATGTCCGTGGCAGCCTTCTGCAAACATGGTGATTTTAGCATGCAATTCCATACCCCGTTCAAAATTGCTCTGCAAAAAAATCTTATCCATGTAACATATGAACATCATTTAATTTATCTATTTAAAATATTCAAATAACTGAAATTTTAATAAAATTTCAAGACACATGGCACCAAAAACAAAAGATAACTTTTCCATTATGCAGCAATATCATCTGAATGGAATGCCATTGTAAAAACTGTACAAACCCAGAATGAGTTCTGAAAGCAAATTTGAAAAGCAGTAAATGTGAACAGTCCAAATTTTCACGTTTCCTGTTTTTCAAATTTGGTGTAAAAATTCAATCAACTGTGAGTCCATTATGTGGTTGTACATTTGCATATAATCTTGATATTACTACTTTTTTAAATAATTAACCTTTACAAAGAAAGGGGCTTTCAAAGACATCACTAAAGATGATGTATTGCTGGGAAGCAAGCAAGCTGCTGTAGGATTAAAATCTGATTTACTCCTACAAAATGCAAAATGTAATTTCTTTTCTGCAGACCCAAAAAACAGTGATTATACTTAACCGAGCAAAAAATCTACAAAGAAGGTAATAACATCCTACAATCATGGCTCTTATGTTCAAAAGTAAAAAATGGTTGCAAAAAGAAGAGGCATAAAGCCAAAAGAAACAAAAGCAAATATTCCAAGCAAAAATATCCAAAACAGCAAAAAATTCTGATTCATTTTTGTGTTTCACAAAAGTAAGCTTGCGAAATTTGATCATACTTTGGGTGATCCATCCTTCGCTATTCCCAAGTCAGCAGTTGCTATTCCTTTTACACTCCCATCTTCGTGATACAGCACCTATATAAAATATGACGTACCAAAGATTAGCGGCAAAACCAAACACCACAACAGCGCAAAAGAAAATTAATCACAATTTGTCTACTGCATGCTCTAAACAAGGGCATATTTGCCAATTGAGGCGTGCAATGATTGTTATTATTATTATTTTGGATAAAAAAGTGAAGGTGACCTATTACAGACAACAATAACTTTTAATGCCAAAAATATACCCAGAGGCAATTTGTGCTTATTGTGGTCTTTCTCTTTGTGACCTAAAAGCAGTTCAGAATGAGGAGGTGAAACAATGTAATTTTTCATTCATTGTTGACTTTTCTACTTTTTCTACTCTAGCAATTTGATATGCAAGGGAACAAGTGAACAACAAATTTTAAAATACATACTTCTGATGCAGGACAACCAGGATAAATCTCCACTCCTAGTTCTTCTGCTTGTTCTGCTAGCCATTTAACAAAATAGCCCAGCCTTATCACGTAATTGCCATGGTTGTTCATAGGAAGGCCTGCAGTTAATTCAGAAACAAATAAAGGGTGATGTAGTTAAAAAAACAATAAAAAAATACCTCTGAATGTTAACCAAAATCTGGTTTGAGCTTATATCCTTTAATATTTATTAATTTTTAGATATTTAAACGTACTTAGTAGGGATAGGCAGTTAGGCAATAACACGAGCAACTGCATTTCACTTTTTAAAGGTACACAAATTTCTGTTAATTCAATAATAATCATAGTAGATGGTGACACTAACATTGTCAACAGTATTGACATCAGTATTTTTTGGTGGCGCTGCGGCGCAAAAACAGCAGTTTGACTTTCATTGAGCTCTGACATAAATCATTAAATTTAAAGTGCTTACGCAAAATTTAAACGTTTATCTAAGCTTATTACATTGATTATGATATGATGGAGACACGAGGATCGAAAAATCCCAAAAGAACACAGTCTGTTGCTGAGATGAGTGAACAAAACGCTTCCACTAGTAAAGCGCCAAACAATTCAAATATGGCGGGAAAGCAAACGGCTTCAGAACAAACAGCTGATACTACGCAAAATTTACCAACGAATACCCAGTCAATAGAAAACAACACGACGGCAGCAGGTGATCAGTCGGTCAGCCTACAGTGTTTGAATGCCATTCGAAGCTTACAAGAGCAGGTTCGTGCATTAGACAGAAAATTTTCTGAAGAAACAGAAGAAATTAAACAATCGCAACAGTTTATTTCAAACAGCTTTGAGGACATGAAAAAGGAAATTTCAGGCGTAGTCACACAGGTAAACTCACTTACAACTAAAGTAAAATCCCTAGAGTTGACAGTTGCTACATTACAAGAGTCGGTTAAAGACAAAGATGCAACCATTGACAGATTAGAACAATATAGCAGGAGAGAATGTTTGGAGATTACTGGGATACCTGTGACAAAGGGAGAAGACACGGATGAGATTGTGAAAGATCTAGCAAACTCGATGGGAGTGCAAATAGATGACAGTGACATCAGTGTGTCGCACAGATTACCGGCAAACGTAAGGAAAGCAACACCAAAAATCATAGTGAAGTTTGTTAGGAAAACCAAGAGGGACGAGATGTTTAAGAAAAGAGGCGAAGTCGCATATACTAGTGATTTACCTACAGGGAGTTACCATTATGGAAGGCAAAGAATCTACATTAATGAGAGCTTGACTCAAAAACGAAAACAACTGTTTTATGATGTTAAGCAGTTCAAAAAAGAAAAACATTTTAAATATTTGTGGACCAAAAATGGCAGAATTTTGTTAAAATACAATGATGAAAGTGAAGTAGTAAACAAAACAAATTAAAGTGTAAAAAATGTAAATATTATCAATGCCAGTTAGGCACCCTTGCAATAAATGTGCTAGACCCTGTAAATATAATGAAAATTCTATTAACTGTGATAATTGTTATCAGTGGACCCATTTAAGGTGCACTGCTCTGACAATTAACCAATTCAATATACTAGGAAGTAATAATGATATTTATTATTGTATTAAATGCTTAAATGATATTTTCCCCTTCCAGGAACAAGAGAATGAGGATATACAAGAATTTTTTAGAATAGATGTATCCATGTCAACTCTGACTAGTCTACCTTCTTTGCGTGAGTTTTCTACTTTTACTAACTTTTCCACTAATAATAATGATCCTGATAACTTTCTTCCTTATCAAGAAAGTAATTATTATAAACTGTCAACTCTATCTAGTCAAGATGACTTAGCAAATACCAGTAAGGATTTCACTTTTGTGCATTTTAATGTCAGTAGTATAAACAAAAATTACACTAGTATGTTAGACGTTCTTTTACACTTTCAAAACCCTCCTGACATTATAGCATTAAGTGAAACCCGTTTAAAAAAAGATCATATTTTTCTCACACCCTTACATGGGTATCAATTTATTCGTGACGATTCTACAACCAATGCAGGTGGTGTGGGATTGTATATCAGAAACTCTGTAATTTTTTCAGAAATGCCTAAATACAAAATACACAACTCAGACTGTAAAAATGGCTCCACAAACCGTATGCAACTGGAGAATATGTGGATTGAAATAGAAACTTCACCCAACATCAAAAACATTTTATTTGGAGTCATCTACAGGCACCCAAATACTAACCTTGAAGAATTTCATGAAGAACTAGAAAGCAAATTATCCTTAATTAACAGAACTAACAAATTTTGCTATATATGCGGTGACATAAATATTAACTTACTACATAGTGACAGCAAAACCTCAGTGACAAATTATACAAACATGTTATTCTCTAAGAATTTTGTGCCAATTATAACTAAACCAACAAGAATAACTCATCACACTAATACACTCATTGATCATATTTATACAAATGACCTCACCAACCACGTAACACCTGGAATTTTGCTTTATCAAGTAGCCGACCATCTTCCTATATTTGCAATTATAAAGCATACTAAACTGAAAATGAAATCCAACAAAATCACCACAAGAAATTTTAAAAATTCAACTGAACAAAATTTTTTAAATAAC
Source organism: Tubiluchus corallicola (assembly GCA_030141605.1). Lineage (NCBI taxonomy): Eukaryota > Metazoa > Priapulida > Priapulimorpha > Priapulimorphida > Tubiluchidae > Tubiluchus > Tubiluchus corallicola. Next base: position 156,692 of record JAQGDQ010000516.1, read on the forward strand.
CTGCAGCTAGAATTAGCCAAAATAAATTTTAATGACTTGGAAACTAATGAGGGATTTAGCAAATTTAATGAAATACTCTTCAATGTGTTTTATAATCATTTTCCTTTGCAAACTCTGTCTAGGAAAGACACTATTACATTTCAAAAACCATGGATCACTAAAGGAATTTTAAATAGTATTAAAACCAGATCACGTCTTTACAAATCACACAAACTCTCAAATAATTTATACAAACAAATCTATTACAAATCCTACTCAAATAAATTAAATCATGTCAAAGAATCATCAAAAAAACAATATTACACTGAAACATTGCAAAAACACAAGAATAACATGAAAAAAACTTGGGAAACAATAAACAGTATTATAAAAACTGATCCAAAAACACGACAAACACCAAGTAAGTTAACAATAAATAATGTGGACTATACAGATACATATGATATTGCCAGTAAACTAAATGAGTTT
>JAQGDQ010000591.1:0-26183 GCA_030141605.1 Tubiluchus corallicola
CAAGCACTATTGATTTTTTTCCTGCAACATCACTGAACACTTTTACATGGCCAAGCACTATTGATTTTTGCTCCTCCAACATGACTGATCACTTTTACATGGCCAAGCACTATTGATTTTTGTCCTACAACATGACTGAACAGTTCTACATGGCCAAACACTATTGATTTTTTTCCTGCAACATGACTGAACACTTTTACATGGCCAAGCACTATTAATTTTTGTCCTACAACATGACTGAACATTTTAACATAGCCAAACACTATTGATTTTTCCTGCAACGTGAATGAACACTTTTACATGGTCAAGCACTATTAATTTTTCTCCTATAACATGACTGAACACTTTTACATGGCCAAGCACTATTGATTTTTTTTCCTGCAACATCACTGAACACTTTTACATGGCCAAGCACTATTGATTTTTGCTCCACCAACATGACTGAACACTTTTACATGGCCAAGCACTATTGATTTTTGCTCCTCCAACATGACTGAACACATTTACATGGCCAAGCATTATTGATTTTTTTCCTGCAACATCACTGAACACTTTTACATGGCCAAGAACTATTGATTTTTGCTCCTCCAACATGACTGAACACTTTTACATGGCCAAACACTATTGATTTTTGCTCCTCCAACATGACTGAACACTTTTACATGGCCAAGCACTATTGATTTTTGCTCCTCCAACATGACTGAACACTTTTACATGGCCAAGCACTATTGACTTCTTTCCTGCAAGCAACTGAAACTTTTTACATTATTTCTTATGGAAAGCGCTGTTTCATTTAGCGACAAGTTGCATTAGCGTCGTTAATCCAGGACTTACTGTGCATTTTAGTGTATTCGTATTTCTGTTTTTGCTTTTTACGGTGGGATTACGTATTATTTAATATAATTGTCTATTATTTACCTTATATTATATTTATATATAGTCTACTAAACCATACCAGTCTATTTTGCAACCACACTTCGTTGCTGTACTGTAACCAGCCGCCGAATTCAACCGTCAGTTGAGACAACTCAACGTACCTGGTAAGCTTACTGGCTGAGATAAATTGTGGCTGAAAAATGAGGAAAAAAATCAAACTTCTTAAAACCTTCTTATAAGAATCACATTGTAAAATAAACACGAAGCCAAAACTAATAGAACAAAATTATTTCGTTCCCTTTTTTATTCGTCCTCTCAATCATTCGTTTACTCATTCAGTTCAGGTTTGCACCTGCGAAAAAATAAGAAGTCCACAAAGCGAATACAGCTTCCACCGTCCTTCTCTTAAGAATAATTAAGTATTCCAGAAATTAAAGGAAAGAGCAAGCCTTCCAAATGTTCGCAAAAATGTTAGAAAGATTCCGGAACATAACTGTGATAAGTGCCTCGTGTAATTAGCAAAAACACTTTAAAGTCACGATTATTTCGCGATGGGGCGCTCCCATTTTAAACAGGAATGAGAATGACAAATTGCAAAAAACTCTGAAGCAGGACGGGGGTTTTGGGGCCACCTAGGTTGCCAATAGGGTTGAAATTGCAATTTGTGACCATAGAGAGCCTTTAAGTGGACTTAAAATATCAATTACCTTGTTTCATGCATAATTTAAAATACCCAACTATCAAGGATACATGATACCCAATTATCTCAAAAACGCCACTCCTATGGCAAAAGTATACAAAAACTGTCTGCAATTGACTCAAATAACTCAGCACAATTGATTCTATATTTTTATACATAGAGATATACACGTGGTTACACTGATGTACAAAGTGATGGCCTGCCAACTAGCGGTCAGCTTGTGAAATAATGTACTGGGTCCGTAAACATTTTCTTAACGAATTTACGCAATTTACAAAAATGGCACTACTGGTCTTCCAAAAGAATCCGCGGATCTCCATACACCTTGCCCACGCGTGCGCCCTGGAGACGTTCAAGGATCGCACTGCTTAGCCACAGTCGACGCTGCAGCTCCATCAATGTGATCAATAACTGACTCTCTTGGCGCACACTCCATTGTCTTCCGAGACAGGAGGATGCCAACCATTTCAACCATATATACCAGCTATAGATACAGATTCATAAGAAACAGAGAAAGTATCTGATTCTGACTGTGTTCGCCAGCTTGATCCCAGGAGCGGACTTACCTCGAAACTGAGGTGAAGCCGCTCTTTCCGGAAGCTCAGGCGTCGCTTTTCCCAAAACTGATCCGGCTTCACGATCCAAACGTGACGGAGCTGACTGGGCAGACATTCCTGTAAAAAAAGTAAGCAGTCAATCATTCACCCAAACATGGCCGCAACAGTAGATTTCAAGCAAGTGTAACATTTAATGGTTACAGAACATGCAAATTTGTTCCCAATTGATAACATGCCACATACTAGGTAATGTTATTCCGGATACAACATACTAGGTAATGTTATTCCGGATACAACATACTAGGTAATGTTATTCCGGACACAACATACTAGGTGATGTTATTCCGGACATAACATACTAGGTAATGTTATTCCGGATACAACATACTAGGTAATGTTATTCCGGACACAACATACTAGGTAACGTTATTCCGGATACAACATACTAGGTTATTCCGGATACAACATACTAGGTAATGTCATTCCGGATACAACATACTAGGTAATGTCATTCCGGATACAACATACTAGGTAATGTCATTCCGGATACAACATACTAGGTAATGTCATTCCGGACACAACATACTAGGTAATGTCATTCCGGACACAACCTACTACGTAATGTTATTCCGGACACAACATACTAGGTAATGTTATTCCGGACACAACATACTAGGGTAATGTTATTCCGGACACAACATACTAGGTAATGTTCCGGATACAACATACTAGGTGACGTTATTGCGGATACAACATACTAGGTAATGTCATTCCGGATACAACATACTAGGTAATGTCATTCCGGATACAACATACTAGGTAATGTCATTCCGGATACAACATATTAGGTAATGTCATTCCGGACACAACATACTAGGTAATGTCATTCCGGACACAACATACTAGGTAATGTTATTCCGGATACAACATACTAGGTAATGTTATTCCGGACACAACATACTACGTAATGTTATTCCGGACACAACATACTAGGTAATGTTATTCCGGACACAACATACTAGGTAATGTTATTCCGGACACAACATACTAGGTAATGTTCCGGATACAACATACTAGGTGACGTTATTGCGGATACAACATACTAGGTAAGGTTATTCCGGATACCACATACTAGGTGACGTTATTGCGGATACAACATACTAGGTAAGGTTATTCCGGATACCACATACTAGGTGATGTTATTCCGGATACAACATACTAGGTAATGTTATTCCGGATACAACATACTAGGTAATGTTATTCCGGATACCACATACTAGGTAAGGTTATTCCGGATACAACATACTAGGGAAGGTTATTCCGGATACCACATACTAGGTAAGGTTATTCCGGATACAACATACTAGGTGATGTTATTCCGGATACAACGTACTAGGTAATGTCATTCTGGATACAACATACCAGGTAATGTCATTCCGGATACAACATACTAGGTAATGTTATTCCGGATACAACATACTAGGTGATGTCATTCCGGATACAACATACTAGGTAATGTCATTCCGGATACAACATACTAGGTGATGTTATTCCGGATACAACATACTAGGTAATGTCATTCTGGATACAACATACCAGGTAATGTTATTCCGGATACAACATACTAGGTAATGTTATTCCGGATACAACATACTAGGTAATGTTATTCCGGATACAACATACTAGGTAATGTTATTCCGGATACAACATACTAGGTAATGTTATTCCGGATACAACATACTAGGTAATGTTATTCCGGATACAACATACTAGGTAATGTTATTCCAGATACACTTTTTTGCCAGATAATGAAATTCGGATTATAATATTTTTTATTTTTATCTTATTTTTAATATATTTTTATACATTTTGTGAATTTTTATGCAAAATTCATCAAATCTATACATTACTGTACCATACGTACTACGCATGTGCAAAAATACTTTAGACAGAGTACCGCAAAACCCGAGAAACAGCAAAAATACCGCAATAAATATTTTACATTAATACTTTTGAAAACCTGCGAAACAGCGAGTCTGCGACAAAACGAACCACGAAGTAGCGAGGGAACACTGTATAAGTTCATTAGTCGCTAAATTATATAAATTAATAGAATACCGAGCTAACAATGAATTTAATGCTCAGAATAATTGCTAGTTTACTCAGCGTGTTAGTCTAACCTTTAGTTTAACGTAGCAAAATTTATCATCTTGTGCTTGACGGATGTTTCTCCATTGTAATATGTGAATTAGGGCGTCTAAAGACAAAGAATCCGGTGGAAAAATGCAAATGTGTAAAACTCATTTAGAACAAAGACGCTGATCTACCTGGGCAATTGTGTGGTTTTATATCACAGTTTTTTGTCTGCACAGCACTGAAGGTGAATTTATAATGCAAAGTTTGGATTTAATAAACAGCAGATTTTATTAGGTTAATTTAAAGCATTATGCAGTTCTGTAATTGGCAGAAAAATGGCTGTATTTATTATCCAGGGATTTATAATACGCACATATGCGAATGATGAATAGTTATGCTGTTAAGCTCCGTTAGGGATAACGTCTTTTATTCAGTAACAGTTACAGAGAACCGCAGACAGGGGGCACTTCAGTCACCACAAGCATGCTCATAGCTGGCATCAAAAACGTTAAAGTGATTTAAACTTATGTAAAACTACCGCGATATTCTGCGTATTTGCATGGGCGTGTAGTAACTTGAACAATGCGAGTAAGACTAGTAAACGCAAGGTAAAAACCTGAATGCCTTCTACTCACCTCTAGAACGTCAAGAAACGGACGGACGTCGCGGAAGGTGTTGTGCCTCATGTCAACTATGGCGGTGAATCCGTATTCCTTTGACTCTTTACTGAAAAGAAACAATGCAAATATTCATAGTCATTTGTGCTTAAGAAAACATTCTTAATAGTTTAAAAGTTTAAAAGTTTTATCTTGAAATTTTATACATGCTGTCTTACCGCACACAGAGTTTATCTTGAAATTTTATACATGCTGTCTTACTGCACACAGAGTTTATCTTGAAATTTTATACATGCTGTGTTGCAGCACACAGAGTTTATCTTGAAATATTATACATGCTGCCTTGCTGCACACAGAGTTTATCCTGAAATATTATACATGCTGTCTTACTGCACACAGAGTTTATCTTGAAATATTATACATGCTGTCTTACTGCACACAGAGTTTATCTTGAAATATTATACATGCTGTCTTACCACACACAGAGTTTATCTTGAAATATTATACATGCTGTCTTACCACACACAGAGTTTATCTTGAAATTTTATACATGCTGCCTTACTGCACACAGAGTTTATCTTGAAATTTTATACATGTTGTCTTACCGCACACAGAGTTTATCTTGAAATTTTATACATGCTGTCTTACTGCACACAGAGTTTATCTTGAAATTTTATACATGCTGTCTTACCGCACACAGAGTTTATCTTGAAATTTTATACATGCTGTCTTACCGCACACAGAGTTTATCTTGAAATTTTATACATGCTGCCTTACTGCACACAGAGTTTATCTTGAAATTTTATACATGCTGTCTTACCGCACACAGAGTTTATCTTGAAATTTTATACATGCTGTCTTACTGCACACAGAGTTTATCTTGAAATATTATACATGCTGCCTTGCTGCACACAGAGTTTATCTTGAAATATTATACATGCTGTCTTACCGCACACAGAGTTTATCTTGAAATTTTATACATGCTGTCTTACCGCACACAGAGTTTATCTTGAAATTTTATACATGCTGTCTTACCGCACACAGAGTTTATCTTGAAATTTATGCTGCCTTACTGCACACAGAGTTTATCTTGAAATTTTATACATGCTGTCTTACCGCACACAGAGTTTATCTTGAAATTTTATACATGCTGTCTTACCGCACACAGAGTTTATCTTGAAATTTTATACATGCTGTCTTACCGCACACAGAGTTTATCTTGAAATTTTATACATGCTGTCTTACCGCACACAGGTTTATCTTGAAATTTTATACATGCTGCCTTACTGCACACAGAGTTTATCTTGAAATTTTATACATGCTGTCTTACCACACACAGAGTTTATCTTGAAATTTTATACATGCTGTCTTACTGCACACAGAGTTTATCTTGAAATTTTATACATGCTGTCTTACCGCACACAGAGTTTATCTTGAAATTTTATACATGCTGTCTTACCGCACACAGAGTTTATCTTGAAATTTTATACATGCTGTCTTACTGCACACAGAGTTTATCTTGAAATTTTATACATGCTGTCTTACCGCACACAGAGTTTATCTTGAAATTTTATACATGCTGCCTTACCGCACACAGAGTTTATCTTGAAATTTTATACATGCTGTCTTACCGCACACAGAGTTTATCTTGAAATTTTATACATGCTGCCTTGCTGCACACTTTATCTTGAAATATTATACATGCTGTCTTACTGCACACAGAGTTTATTTTGAAATATTATACATGCTGTCTTACTGCACACAAAGTTCATCTTGAAATATTACACATGTTGGCTTACTGCACACAGAGATTATCTTGAAATATTATACATGCTGTCTTACTGCACACAGAGTTTATCTTGAAATTTTATACATGCTGTCTTACTGCACACAGAGTTTATCTTGAAATATTATACATGCTGTCTTACTGCACACAGAGTTTATTTTGAAATATTACACATGCTGTGTTACTGCACACAAAGTTCATCTTGAAATATTACACATGTTGGCTTACTGCACACAGAGATTATCTTGAAATATTATACATGCTGTCTTACTGCACACAGAGTTTATCTTGAAATATTATACATGCTGTCTTGCTGCACACAGAGTTTATCTTGAAATATTATACATGCTGTCTTACTGCACACAGAGTTTATCTTGAAATATTACACATGCTGTCTTGCTGCACACAGAGTTTATCTTGAAATATTATACATGCTGTCTTACTGCACACAGAGTTTATTTTGAAATATTATACATGCTGTCTTACTGCACACAGAGTTTATCTTGAAATATTACACATGCTGTCTTACTGCACACAGGGTTTATCTTGAAATATTATACATGCTGTCTTACTGCACACAGAGTTTATTTTGAAATATTACACATGCTGTGTTACTGCACACAAAGTTTATCTTGAAATATTATACATGCTGTATTACTGCACACAGAGTTCATCTTGAAATATTACACATGTTGGCTTACTGCACACAGAGATTATCTTGAAATATTATACATGCTGTCTTACTGCACACAGAGATTATCTTGAAATATTATACATGCTGCCTTACTGCACACACAGTTTATCTTGAAATTTTATGTACTTACGCACATACTGTCTTATTGCACACAGAGTTTGCGTTAGCAGTAACACAGTATAAAACTTTATTAAACTCCCGCAATGACGTTTAAGTGCGGCCATTTTAGCAGTAAGTCATTTGCAACAAGTTTAGATAACATTGCACAAAGTTTGAAAAAATAATCAGAGCATTCGTAGCACATTCTTCACTAACTAGCAAAAAGTTCATATTACTTTACATTGTCAGTAAGATTAATAATGTGTTTTTTGGTGAATCAGTGGTGCACACTGGGATGCAGTGAAGTTTTACCAGTAAATTTAACACTTGCAATGACCATTAAGCACAGCCATTTAAATTGTTTGAAACGTAAATTTAGACAACATCAGAGATAAATTATCAGACATTTACCACAAGACTTCAATTTATTAGAGTTTCTAAGAGCCAATTAATAAACCAGATTAAACTGCAAACAAATATTTAATGAGCACATGTACATATATAACAACTGTACAGAGGCAGAAAAAGTCATTTTCAATCAAAGTTTTTGCATCTGGGTGTCAAAGTACAGGCTTAAATCTCTTTCTGTATTTTACATGAATTCACGAATCAAATGGCACTTTTTCAGTCAAAACAACCGGAGGGGTTCTGCTCCTAGTATTTGATTCTCATTAACACACAATTACAGCAAATAAAAGAAAATGGCAAAAACATAACTGGCAATCTTGACATCATTACGCCAAGATTGACCCGACAAAACTTACGAAACTTTAGAGGGAAAGAAAGGGAAATTTTACTTACTTGTGGTTACCTGTTTGAAACACTTATGTATCTGGAAAAGTCTTAATAATTTAAACTGCTTCTATGAGTAAAATGTCCTTGGCTCACTATCCCAGCATCCACCACTGGCTCACCAAAAAAACCTATTATTACTCTAACAGACAAGATAAAGAAACTTATACATTTGCTTAATTAGTGAAGAGTGTGCTACACATGCTTTGATTACATTTTCAAATATTTCACAATGCTGTCTAAACTTGTTTCAAAAAAATTCTCAATAAAACAGTCGCACCAGACGTTCAGTTTGGGAGCTGAAATTTACAAGTTTTATACAATGTTGAAGTGAATTTATACAAGATCTGTGCGCAATAAGACAGAAGTAAAAATATTCCAAGATGCCAAAATTGCTGGAAAACTAATTTTCCCTTTGGACTGGTGCCAGGGATAAGACGATCCACGGGTTTTCTATGTTTTGCACTCATTTCTAAATCAAACAGCGGCAGGTCTGCCAACTTTAGGTGCAAGTTAGGATTAAAACATTGCAGTTGGCGTTTAATATAATGCATTAATTTCACACATTTCACATAAACTCACACAAGCAGCTCGAATGCTTTAAATATTTGGTGCGTCAACTAAAACACATACAATACCGGGTGCCGCTAAATTTTAATACCTGCACACAGAAGCCAGGTACGTCACGGCGGTGGCGACCTCGTGCGACACTGCATCCAAATCAACAGTTTCAGGCGGCGGAGGAAACGTAAGAATAGGACCTCCGTACCGATCTCTTCCGCCTGGAATGATTTAAAAAAGTCTAGATATGTAGGAACAATAGAATGCACAAAGAAGTATTGCACTAGTTCCTAGAATCCACGAGAATTTCTTTAAAGTGAATGAATTTCAGAGAACTTTAGTGATCACAATCTCAGTTAAAAAAGCAAAAGAAAAAATCCAAACAGCTAATAATGTGTCTTTTTATATGTTTAGGAGTAAAATTTAAAAATGTAAAACATTTCTAAATTTCAATTTGCTTCAAATAACGAGGCACTGCCGTGCCCTCTCCAAAAGGGAAGGAGAGTGTCATGCATTATCACAACATTAAACTACTAACTACATATGATGAAACGCAGGATAAAACGTAAATATGTTAAACAGAAATACTAAGTAATATCACAGTTTCCAATATTTGTACTGAACTTGTAACTTATTATAGTATTCAGATAGCATTATAGGATGTTTTTTGGAGTCTTGCAATGGTCACAACAACAAAAACAACAACAAACAACAACATAACAACAACAACAAAAGCCTTTAATCGGGTGTACTCAGACTAGACAGTTTTCTCTCTGAGAACGCAGGTATGAGTTACTTTCCAAATTCTGTCGGCAAGCTTTTGTAAACTCTCGAAGAGTTTTTGCGAGTTCTCTCCCTTAGTAAGCACGAGCTCAGGCTCAGCAAAACTCTTGCAAAGCTACACGCACTAGTGAGTTTACTCTCACAGAAAATTTGGTAGTCTGAATAATTTAATAATAATAATAATAATAATAGTAATAATAATAATAATAATAATAATAATTTATTGAACATGTTTAATGCATTTTACATGATGATCAAATGCATCTTACAAATAAGAGATCATCAGAATTACTAAAAAAAAATACTTCAAAAGATATTTAAGACAATGGCACATTGATTGATTAAAAGTACATTGAATATGATAAAAAAAGGGAAAAATAATAAAATCACAGAAAATTTAGTAAAATAAAAAAAGCAATGCCATTAGACATACACAATCGTAAAAAATACAAAATTAGCTCAATCACAGAAGGCTTCCTTGAAATAGTAAGTTTTTAGTTTTTTTTAAAATTATCAATTGACTTGATCAGGTGCAATTGCAGGGGCAACGAATTCCACAATTTGGGGGCAGCAAAAGTGAATGATTTATTCATGCAAATACTGAAACAATATAGAGAGTTTTAGAGAATGCTTCCAAATCCAATACAGTGATAATAATGCTTATGTCAGTACATTATCTTCTTGTACCTACAGCTAAGATTGTTAATTCTTGACAAATTTGTGGTCAAAATTTAATTTAAAAAATATCGCAAGAAGAACCAATGAACAGGTAGAAAAGCACTTCAACTTTTACAACTAACAATAAACACTTCACCTGCTAATTAGCATACTCACCTGACAGGTAAACATACTGCTTTTTCAGCACAGGTAAAATTGTCTCGGCATACATGATGTGCACTAAAAAGAGAGCGAAAAATTCAAATCATGTTGGGTGTTTATTATGAGCTACTGTACAAACAACAAACGTCAATAAGCTACTAAGGATGATAACATCTTAACAGGTACACAGACCACGTGACTTTACCCGCTTACCTGTCATATCGTGACCTTACCTGTGCAAAGGCCAAGTTTACAAGCCAACTCCTCCTACAACCGCACAGGTGTGATGTTGAACTAAGCGGCATATTTTACCTGCGCTGATGAATTTAAATTACCAATGTTCAGCTTCTTTTCAAGCAGTGTCAGTGAACCATTAAAGTGAGATATTGAGACCTGGAACGGTTTACTTTTACGAAACGGGCTGTAGAATAAACACGTGAATTTGTTAATGCTTTGACACACGGCACTTGTAGTAATGTCGGATATAAAAGAATGCCAAAAACTGAGTTTCAATCTTGATGTAACAAAATTAAAATTCTTTCAATATGGACATAATTCTTAAAGGATCTTTTAAAGTTTACGTATCATGCAGATTTACACCTGTTTGCCATCGTATACTATAATAACCTTCTTAAAGGAAGACTGGACGATTGTTTAGACTCAATCTCATTTTAATTTACTGTTCAAAATATACATTTTCTTACCTATAAAAGTTAACAATAGTTTCTTATAATTGAATAATTAGCTTAGAAAGTTAATTAATGGTAACTAAAATGCAATTTGCCTACTAAAATGCAAATTAGCTATTAAAGTACAACTTGGCTACCAAAATGAAACTTGGCTACTAATATGCAATTTGGCTACTAAAATGCAACTTTGCTACTAAAGTACAACTTGGCTACTAAAATGAAACTTGGCTACTAATATGCAACTTGCCTACTAAAATGTAATTTGACTACTAAAATGCAACTTTGCTACTAAAGTACAACTTGGCTACTAAAGTACAACTTGGCTACTAAAAAGCAATTTGGCTACTAAAATGAAACTTGGCTACTAAGATGTAATTTGACTACTAAAATGCAACTTGGCTACTAAAGTACAACTTGGCTACCAAAATGAAACTTGGCTACTAAAATGCAACTTGCCTACTAAAGTACAACTAGGCTACTAAAAAGCAATATGGCTACTAAAATGCAATTCGACTACTAAAATGCAACATGGCTACTGAAATATAACTTGGCTACTAAAATGCAATTCGACTACTAAAATGCAACATGGCTACTGAAATAAAACTTGGCTACTAAAATGCAACTTGGCTACTAAAAAGCAACTTTTCTACTAAAATGCAACTTGGCTATAAAAATGCAATTTGGCTACTAAAATAAAACTTGGCTACTAAAATGCAATTTGACTACTAAAATATGCAAAATGGCTATTGAAATACAACTTGGCTACTAATCCTCACTAAGTTGTTAATGCACAGTAATGAAGTGGAATTAGTATGTCGATTCATTGTCGGTGGGGTGGTGGGGGACAAGATTGGGACGAGTGTCGGGCTGAAAACATTGGTTGCAACAGCAGTCAATACTTGGACAGAATACTGACCAAGGTCACTGGACGACCATCATAAGATGGGATCAATTTCGAAGAAAGACCCCAGTGAGTCACGGATATTAGCGGCAAAAGCCTTTAAAAAAAAACCATGTCTATGAGATATAGCATGAGATATAAACATGACAGAGAGAAAGATCCCTTCAATGTGCAGGATGTCTTCTGCGCTTTCTTTTACAACAACATTCACGAATATGTCGCCAATTAATCCCCTTTGTTTTTATTCATCTTAGCTGTTGTTCAATGACGTGCCTACGTGTGTACTGGCTACAACAAACTTTAACCAGCTAAGTTTCCCATCAAATTTCCATTCCACCGATGATCAGAGATGACGTCACATTTTCGCACTTTTTCAACAAGCTGATTATAACCAGTTAATCCTTGAAACTTAGGCCAGCCACAGGAAATAATTGGAAACATAATGAAAAGAGCTCAGAAATATAGATTTTGCAGGAAAAAATACTGTGAATTTTTCGAAGTGGACTTGTAAAAAGAACTTCATTAAAATTTTTAGTCGAGCCTCAAAGAAGTTTTACGATTTCAATTCTGCTGCCATATTATGCATAATTATGTGTTTTTGATAAGTTTGTCCAATTTTGGATGCCTATTTGAAATAAATGGAAATTTTTTTTCATCTTTTGAAGTTTGGCAAGTTTCCTGCCGGCAAGAGTGCTTCGTAAGACACGGTCGACTTATGATTTGTCCGAAATGTACATGAATTATAATCCTAATTTTATTACAAATTCTAATTAAATTAGTACACAATACAGGTAAGAAAAGTTATCGATAGAATGTTTTTACAAAACCAAGAAAAAATAAAATATACACTAGGCAATATATATATATAGATTATATGCAAAATATCTCCTTATTTCCATTGCTTTTGAGCTAGTATTCAGAATCCGAATATGTAGTTTTACACATGAAACAGCGCTACCTAGCTATGCACACGTCACGTATAAAAGCACCACACAGTGTTCAACACAGTTACGTAGCTTAATATTAGACTCCAAATTGCAGAGGCTCGCCCGCCATAACTAAGGTGGAGAAGCTACCAATAACTTAATAAAATTATTATCACATTCTAAATATCGGCGGCAGTCACGCTTGCTTAGGCGAAAACTAAGCGAAAATCACCAAGTTTGAACGAATTTCAGTTCTTCAAATAACAACATAATAGGCACTTGCAAACTTGGAGCTTACAAAGACTTACCACCAAAAGAAACGTTATTTAGAACACGCTAACACGTGGACCTCACGTACAGAATTAAATCCATCATGTCACCGTGTGTTGTCGTAGTAGCATAACTTTCATTTTGTGAGGTTAGTGGCTGCGTTGTATGCCCCTGGGTCATGTCCAAATAATACAGCGTTTACAGAAAGTCATTCGACTGGAACAAACACGCACCTTCCGCACCTGAGAAAAGTTGCTGTTAGTAGGCTGGCGCCATCTGCCGCTAAAATGTTGAATTTTCACCATTGCAACAGGTGTTTTTGCTTGGAAGGCTGTAAAACAGTTGGGAAAAATAAGGGAAGAAATAAAAATAATTATACATGCATGCATGTGTTGTTATGATATGATATTTTGCAATGACTTTTTGTTGTATTGCACAATAGGATCATCATTCGCGTATCACGCACTAATAAATATAATTTATGAGAAAAAAACAAAAAGTAAGATGTTATTAAAGTCGAAAATATGTTGATTTTTAACTAATAATATGATTTTACTATATAACAGGATAACTGTAAAACATAAGTCTCTCGCAAGCTGCTAATATCACTACTAAGTTAACTAGATACAATAGTAATGTTTTATAAATAGGGGTGGCTGCTAGGTGACCATTGTGGTCCTTCACCACCCCGTCTGAAATGAGACAAATAAACTAATGACTAAGTATCACCAAAGAAAAGATCGCTTATTAATTCAGGTTTAATTATACATGATTCATAAAATTAATGTGTATTGTCGTATATAGATTATTATGTACTTTGAACCACTGTAAAACTTGCAAAGGATGTAGCGCCCCACTATTTAAGTGCAATTCTGCCGCCAAAGGTAAACGAAGTTACCCCCTATTATATACGCAGTGGTACTAAATACAGAAATTTTAATTGCCGTTCTGTTAGCTGTGAAAAATCGTTTTTCATATCGACCATTAACATGTGGAACAACTTACCACAGAACATTCGTGAAATTACATCCATTTCACACTTCAAACAAGAGCTCAAATCTCATTTAAGTTTTTCGTTGCGTGGGAAACATTTTTCACTTGGTAAACCTCCAATTTCAGTGCATCATACGCGCATGAGAATCGGATTTTCTCAGCTAAACTATGACCTTTTCTCTAAAGGCTGTAAAGATAATAACGGTCATCCAATATTGCCGAATTGTAACTGTGGATTTCGATTTGAGCCTGTTGAACACTTTTTGTTGCACTGCCCATTGTATCAACAAACTAGGGATGTTATGTTTGATAAATTAAATGAAATGCTTCTGCCTGAAAACCTTAATATAGCTGCCTTAGGAACTAATGATCTGTTGAAGTTGTTATTATTCGGAAAAGATGAATTTAACTATGTTGCTAACTGTAAAATATTCCAATGCATACATGACTTTATATTACGTACTACTAAACGCTTCCAGTAGTTTCTATCTGATATGAAATTCGGAAAAGATGAATTTAACTATGTTGCTAACTGTAAAATATTCCAATGCATACATGACTTTATATTACGTACTACTAAACGCTTCCAGTAGTTTCTATCTGATATGAAATGAATTTCGCTGGTATCTGTCGTGTCTATATTGTTGCAAAAGTAACTTGTAAGATAATAAATAATGCATTAGTCTTAAATATTCGTACATTAATATTTTCTAACCGTCATTTTCTACTAATGTCTAATGTAATCTTGTAGTAAAGCTTGTCAGCTGGTGTAGTTATAGTCTATTCTTGTTGTAAATGTTTTTGTAAATAGTGTATAAAGTCTGTTGTGGAGAGGATCCTAAATCATGTTGTTCAAACTGTCTGATCCAATCCTATAATAAATTATGTTTAAACTAACTTGCAAAGGAAATTTCGCTTATAGTATAATTACCATTGAACTTCATTATTAAATTCTTTTGTTGGAGTATTTATCCGCCTGAGGGCACTGCTGCGTCATTTATTACTGTAGGTTTTACACGTCAAATGTAGACACAGGAAAGTTCAAATGTGACTTAGGTAAGTCAAATGTAGACATAGAAATTTCGAATGTGTTTTGGTAACTCAAATGTGACTTAGGTAAGTCAAATGTAGACATAGAAATTTCGAATGTGTTTTGGTAACTCAAATGTGACTTAGGTAAGTCAAATGTAGACTTAGGAATTTCGAATGTGTTTTGGTAACTCAAATGTGACTTAGGTAAGTCAAATGTAGACATGGGAATTTCGATGAAAAGATAAAACCAAATTAAAATTCAAATAACTTTGAAAAATGCGTTGTTTATCCTCAATCCCACTTCCCAATGAACAGTGAATCACTAATTAGTTTTAAGTAATGCATTAGCACTGCATTAATGAATTAGTTTCTCTCAAGAAACATTGTTTATTTTAAGAATGTATTGTTTTCTCTAATAGTTCCAATGGTATGTAAAGTTTACAGAATATTAGTGAACTATTAGTAGTTATACCTAGACCTATGACGTTGTTATTTTAAATTAGGAGCAATTATTAAATTGAAATTAAAGAAGATTAAATTTTACTTCCTTAAGCTTTACCACCTATCAACATTTGAGATGCCAATGTCACATTTGACTTGACATGTGTCTACATTTGACTTACGAAAAACGCTTAAGATTTCTTGAAAACCATTGTTAACACATTTGAACTACCTAAGTCTACATTTGAGTTACCAAGACACATTTGAATTACCTAAATCTACATTTGAGTTAACGCAGGTCTACATTTGACATGTGAAATCTATAGTAAATTTAATGCTTTAATTGGTTTTAAAGTACCTGCGTTACAAGCACAATGGTGCTACATATAGTACAAAGCACGAATGATTTTATTTGTTTAATATTTGTATAAATCCAGTTGTACTCCCTGAGAGCAACCACGTTCAGTTCTTTTAGGCATAACATGGAAAACTAGATTTCAAACTTCGTCTGTACCACATTCAACAATTAGAAAAACGTAAATAATATTATAATTTTACTATACAAATCAAAATGATAACAACTGCTGTTTTCTGACTATGATATTGGACTGCTGTCCGCTTTTAACGGAGGCAGGACGGATGGCACCGCGGCCCACACCGTGCGGCATGTCTCAATTAAGTCGCTCAATGTCAAACCAAAACAGAACCCGAATAATAGAGTCGAAATGACAATTTATTACAAAATATTACAAATAGCTTACCTAAAAGAAGTGTGAAATGTGAACAGAGCTGCGATGAAAGACACGACCACTGACAAGGATCTACAGCAGACCTTCCCTTTTCATAAGCTCAGGTGTGCACGTGACTAGAGGCTCCTACTAACACAAGGTCAGAATAAGAGTCTATGTGCTAGATAAAGCCACGTTCACACACACACCTGAGAAGTCTACTGTATTCCCCTGCCAGCATTACACTTCATCTCATCACAGCCCTGCAATACAATATGTAGGAAATTTAAGATGCAAGATCATGCTGGTGGATGACAGGCCTAATACGTTACTCGATGTTTGTGAAGAAGTTTATATCAACAATGAAAAACAATCGCATAACCTAAAACACAAGAAAACCCTCCACTTACATAAAGCTTAAAAAACGTCATGAAATTTTATACCACTTACGTACTGCCTTTTTGAATACAAAATTTGCGTCGGTAGTAACGCTGTATAAAACATGTTAATTTAAACTCCCGCGATTACCAGATGGCTGCGATGAGAGAGACAGATGCATGACCACATGCAAAACTAATGCATGACCACAGCAGTAAATTTCAAATATCGAATTTCAAACTTAGAATTTGAACAGTTTTTGCAGTGCAGTAACACTGTTCTTCAATTTTCGCTTACACAACCACGTACAACACGCTCGTGAAATGTTTGTGCTGTTGAAAATTATGCTAGTTTGTGATGTCATCAATAGTTAGGCTCGCCCACCATTAATACGTTCTTAATCTATTATTTAGTTATCAGAAATGCTTTGATATTATTAAAGCTGTTAAAAAGTATACTTTTACCATACAGCCATATGAAAAATCAACCTATTTTCCTTTAATGCTACAACAATTCGTGGTATCAGTTTTTTGTCAATGGTTTAACCATGGTGCTGCTGTCCATCCTAGCTTTTTCACTAGCAGAACAACCGAGCGCGGTTAGCAACATGTCAGCACCAAGCATCAATATCTCGACCATCCCCAAAATGGACAACCCCAGATACAGTCCGGCAAGACCACCGAATTCTGCCCCCAGTTGCAGGATACCGTAATCGTACGTATCGTTCACGACGCGTATGGGACTAGAAGACAGAGCGATCTCCAACGTGACCTTTGCCTTGAATTCCAGGTTAGCGCCGGCGATCTCATTCCAGTAAAAGTGGTAACTTTCGTGTGTAAAAATTGATCTGTTTAAGGGGAAGCAGTCTTTAGCGGTGATGTTACAGCCAACCGACCCCAGAGCGTGAGCAATATCGTCGTATAAATAGTGTTCTGATGTGATGTCAGTTTCATTGGAATTTTCCAGCTCGTCTGCCACCGTCCGAGCCACAAGGGCCTTTATGATGTCCTTCTTGTTCCACGGAGACTCACCGAACCGGTCGGTGTTGATGTCGTAATACACGCTGTGGCACGCCTGCGGACACCTGCATTCAAGATCGGGAATGGAAACTTTGGTGTAGTCCTCTTGACAGCAGATATCGAAGTTGAAGTTCTCGATGGGATCCTCCCAGTTGTCGAAGCATTTCTCTTCGCAGCTGGTGAGGTTAGCCGACGCGTTCGTCGGAGCCAGACCGGGCTCGCAGCCGCACTTTGCCGACACGTACCTCTGAAGGCACGTCAGAAGGCACTTGTTTTTTTCATACCGGGTATTAAAGGATGCCGCATAAGCGTCTTGGGTCTCGTCGATGTCGGAGTCTGGAACACAATTACCTTTACTGGCCAGCAAATTTGACTCCGTAATCAGAACGGAGCTGAAGACGTAAGTCCCGATGCCGGCGAAATTGAAGTGAGACGGTATGATAGGCATATACTGCGGCGGATGAATGGCAAACGATATACCCGGCTGAGTGAACCGCCAGTCATGGGACGAAATACTGTAGTGCTCCACCTCCACATACATGACCAGAGTTAGCTCGGTGGCACCGCCTAGGGTCACGGCCGTGTGTCGGTATCCATTCGATTCCGACATGTCGGATCCGAATATCGTGAAGCAGTTGCCCAGGGAATTGTGCGCAAATTTTCTACCCAGTCTGCAAACTTTTCTACTCTGAGTGTTGTTCTTGGCTCCCAACCGGCATTCTGTCACCATCTCGCCCGGCCAGTGTCCGTAGTAGTAATGCGTTTCGTTGGGTAGCATCGCCGCACTCATTTTCAGGGAGCATTTGTTGGGAAACGCCTCGTTTTCCACGGGTGCCACTTTGGGACAGGTCGAATCTCCACATTCCTGCTGCTTGGCAAACGGACAGTCAACTTCTACCGTATCGTACTCTTCGAACATCACCTCCTGATGATGTCCCTCGTGCTTCAAGTTCGAGTTGCAGATGGTGACGGCGGGAAAGACCACACTACTCCGGTACTCGTTGTGGGTCTGCTTGACCACCTTGTACTCAAAGTATCTCATTAGAAGAGTGACAAGCAGATATACAGTGAAAGCCGAAGCGGCGCTAAAGAGCAGAATCCAGAGGACTCGCTGCCATATCCTTCTGGATCTTGCTACATTTCCCACTCCGTGGATCGACGCATTTTCTGCAAAGTCTTTTAGTACTTCTTTCACAGTCATAGTGTCCTCTTTTTATGTTTCTCTTTGTGGTAAATTAAATGTTCGCTTTTTTACCGTCACCTCTTTTGCTTGTTCTGACGCGTGTGGTATTCTCTAAACGCAACTGCTGATGTTAAGCACTTGCTGTCTCTAGAACTGCAACATTCTCTTTACAAACGCGTTCTCAGCAAAGTTTTTAGTATTTCCTTCACAGTAATGGTGTCCTCTTTTACTCTGTTTCTCTTTGTGGTAAATCAAATGTTTCACTCTCTCTTTGTTCGCTTTTTTACTGTCACCTCTTTTGCTTGTTCTGACTCGTGTGGTATTCTCTAAACGCAACTGCTGATGTTAAGCACTTGCTGCCTCTAGAACTGCAACATTCTCTTTACAAACGCGTTCTCAGCAAAGTTTTTAGTATTTCCTTCACAGTAATGGTGTCCTCTTTTACTCTGTTTCTCTTTGTGGCAAATCAAATGTTTCACTCTCTCTTTGTTCGTTTTTTAATGTCACCTCTTTTGCTTGTTCTGACGCGTGTGGTATTCTCTAAACGCAACTGCTGATGTTAAGCACTTGCTGCTTCTAGAACTGCAACATTCTCTTTACAAAAACTGCCCGATCGCCACAGTGACACGGCCTCATTTTCATCTGACAATTGTCACAGTAGCAAAGCGTTAGCTCGGGAGTTCCTGGTTACAGCACACCGGGATGCGAATCGTGACGATTGTTTAGTTATCTGTGTGCAACTTTGCAATGTAATTGTAACTATTGACATTGCGGTTTTGGCTCAATTGAAACCTCGTGGTTTTGGCTCATTGATACGCCAATGAGGGAGAGAGAGAGAGAGAGAGAGAGAGAGAGAGAGAGAGAGAGAGAGAGAGAGACAGAGAGAGAGAGAGAGAGAGAGAGAGAGAGAGAGAGAGAGACAGAGAGACAGAGAGAGAGAGAGAGAGAGAGAGACAGAGAGAGAGAGAGAGAGAGAGAGAGAGAGAGAGAGAGAGAGAGAGAGAGAGAGAGAGAGAGAGAGAGAGAGAGAGAGAGAGAGAGAGAGAGAGAGAGAGAGAGAGAGAGAGAGACAGACAGAGAGAGAGAGAGAGACAGAGAGAGAGAGAGAGGGTGAGAGAGAACTTTTAAAAAAGTGAGTTATGAATTTCGCTGGTATTTGTCGTGTCTATATTGTTGCAAAAGTAACTTGTTTGTACAGTGCTATTGTAAGATATTCAGTGTGTTGTACTAAAATTAGGCAAGTTTTAAGATAAAAATTCTAATTTCAAATTACCGCTGTACTCGTGCATGAGCTGTCGAACGTATGTAGTTCGTCACAAACTAACACATCTGAACCGAGAGGTACAGCACCCGTTTTTTTGTGCAACACATTTCCAAAATGCAGGCGCTGGTGCCCGTCTAACTATCGGATGGCGAAATGAACGTAACAGCAGAGAACTAGTGGCGCGAACTTGAAATTATGTTTCTGTGGTAACAATTCTTTCACGTAACTCATTTTTGAAAATAGTAGTATGTTTCCTTTCGATATTCTAAATATAGTAGATTGTTTTTACCTACAGTTTAAGATTGGGTTCGGTTTTGCCCTAATGAGAGACGAAGGTCCAATGTCTACAATAAGTGTTTAGACTTTCGAGCAATAGAAGAAGAAGAAGAAAAAGAAGATCAAATTATATCACTTCTGCATAATTATAAATGTCTGCTGCTTAATTCAAAATTAAAAAAATAGTTTTAGAAGTCATTTATTCTAGGTGCGTATGTGCTTTCATCAATTCAAGTTTGACGAATTCCCGAGGTTAATTTCATTTTTCTAATAATTTTTCTCAATGTTCGTACTAAACATTTACCACAGATGGCGCCACAGTGTAATTGTGTTGGCGGATATTTTGCGTTGTGCTCAGAATGTATGACCAGAGTCGTAAATGGTGCTGAAAACCATTTACATAGCGGTGTGTTGCTTTTTGCGGGAATGGAGTGCTGCTGTGTTTACCTGTTTACCTGCCTTGAGAGCAGATCTCTTTTATTTCAGAATTTTGTCTGTCCATTGTCTATAATGGATGGCATAATTATGATGATGATGGTGGTGATGATGATGTAACCAGAGTACACGGATATTGTTACTGCAGCCTTCTGGTCCTCATACTAAACTCGTGAAGGCGTCGACTACAATAACAAATTGTTCATGACATTGTAAAGACATGCACACAATTTAGAATTTTAGAATCTGCCCTGTAGCTAAACACAAAAATTATGAACTGTGGGAAAGGTGACCCGCTAGATAAAACATTATAAATGATTGTATGTGTTTTGACGCTAAATTTATGTGCTGCCGATATTTTAATGCAACTATAAATTAAAATTTTATTTACACATTAGCGGTAAATCAGATGCTTGGTAAAAATGAATTAATAATTTTATGAATAATTGCAGGTCTATTGCTCAACGAACACATTGGTATCAATGAGTTATGTGATTGTGTCAGCGTGGTGTTGCTATGTGCAATTATTTATACACAGTTGCCCCCAGCACACTTATACTACAAATCTAAATAAACTGCATGATGTCCAAAGGAAATTTTTGAGAATGTTTAAACCCTACATGCAAAATGACTTGCCCTTTTCTTTAACGAAAGTTTGTCTACAAAGAACGGAGTTTGGCCAAATTTAAATGAAGTACAAAAAAACGAAGAAAATGAAACCATAACAATGTGAGAGACTAGGGAAGGTCTCAGGTGGAAATGAGTCTCCCAAAAAGTTTATCAAAAAACAAAACAAAAACAGTACAGTGGAAACATAACAAAACGAACCCTGACTTTTGTATTGTGACATCATTATGACGTAAAAGTTTTATATTTTACATGGTGGTGCCATGCCAATCTTGCTAAAATATAATTTGAGATGAGCACACTTGCTGAAGTTTGCCTGGTGTAACTGACATGCTTACCGTATTCGGTAGTATGCCGCTTCTTTTGGAACACCCTGTACAGATCAGCCCCACACCTAAGAAACGAGCATCATTCCTAATGCTCACCGTTTTAATAATCTGACTTTGTCGCTGTTTTTACTGATACATATGTGTCGTCGCCGTCGTCATCATCATCATCATCATCTATTCGCTTCTGCGTTCTAAAAATGCCACACACTCCTATCTGCCGCCACCACTCACGATGCATCGCAACATAAAGTGAGTCTAGGGTTGTATTTGCTACATTTTTGCAGTATGTTTATATACGTCAGTAGCTGATCACTTTTTTGTTGTCTCAAGAGTTTTACGTAATGCTATAGGAAGAGGAGACTCTTGAGGAGGTAGTATTAGCGCATGTCCAATCCAATGCAATCTTCATACTTGAATTTGTTTACTCCAATGATTCTTCTTGACCACATCATACAGATCATCATCATCATCATCATCATCATCATCATCATCATCATAGGAAGAGGAGACTCTTGAGGTAATCTTAATGTATGCCCAATCCAATGCAATCTTCTTACTTGTATTGGTTTACTCCAAGGATTTTTCTTGACCACATTATACAGATCATCATCAACATCATCATCATCATCATCATCATCATCATCATCATCATCATTATCATCATATCATCATCATCATCATCATCATCATTATAATCATAGGAAGAGGAGGCTCTTGAGGTAATCTTAGTGTATGCCCAATCCAATGCAATCTTCTTACTTGTATTTGTTTACTCCAAGAATTCTTGTTGACCACATTATACAGATCATCATCATCATCATCATCATCATCATCATCATCATCATCATCATCATCATCATCATCATCATCATCATAGGAAGAGGAGACTCTTCAGGTAGTATTAGTGCATGCCCAATCCAATGCAATCTTCTTACTTGAATTTGTTTACTCCAAGGATTATTCTTGACCACATCATACAGATCATCGTTGGATGTTCTGTCAGGCCATTTCTTTAGAGACGTCTTTGAAAAGCGTCAGTTTCCTCCTGCTGTTTAACTTTTATTGTCCATAGTTCAGCATTGTGCAAAAACACAGGTTCTACTAAAATTCTACTACATTACATGCATTTTGAATCACGCGTTGATAAAGATATCATTATTTTACATTATTTTAGAAAGAAAATCTCAATGCGAATGGCCAATGGGCCACCAATATAACATCTTGTGACTAACATTAACATGCGCAACAAACTGCGCAGTTTGTGAAAATCAATTAAGCGAGTGCTTTGAGTTTCAGCCCTACACTGACACCACTTGTGCAAATACTTAACAAATTGTCCGCAACGCGGCGCTGCGCTGGCTAGCTCTACCGAGTCGCGCGACTACTTTCGCTTATAAATCAACTCGCTTCTTAGCGATGAACTTAATCTTTATCTGGTGTCCGAGTTCGAAGAAGCGTTAGCCGCATCGTCGAAATCAACCGCGCAAGGCGTGAAATGTAGCTTAAACTCGAGAGGTCATTCTGTTTAAACCAAAACCGGAGAAGTGAAAAAAGCAGCAGTTTATTTATCGCGTGTCTCACTTGTAGTTTTAAACATCATTGGCTACTTTTGCAAAACGAATTTGACAGAAAAATAGGAAAACAATTCACACGCTTAAATTCAATCACGCCGTGTTATTATTCCCCGCGGTTTGCTTAAAAAATCAGTGCAGGTTTTTCCGTATTTCTGATTTGAAAAGTGTCGTTTGATTCAGGTAAATTAAAACTTTTGGCGCACCTGGGAAATTTGATTACACGAGAGTGAAATCCAATGCTGATGATGTTTAAATTCTACAGGTATTATTGACTGACTGTGTAAAGTTGCCATAAAAACAGTTGCGTTCTTCGTGTTGTTGTGGGTGTAACGTTTTTAGTGGAAAAAGTAAACAATTGTTTTCTTAAACAGGTGCTCAAGACTTCTTACAGCGTCAGGTGTTAATTAAGCATGTGAAAGTTTGCGGATTCCGATACCATTCAGAAAAATCCGTTTTCTTTTTGCAATCATGATCAGCTGAAGGATTTTCTAGGTTGTTTCCAAATGTGACTTCACCTGGTTATCACACCTGTAATTCATACCTGTAATTAAACTGTCCATAATGGCCGTGGGCTTGGAGCTGTTGGTGCTGTTGATTGCATTTACCTGGGCTGGAGCTAGTTATTCACCTTATACCTGCTCACGTAAGTAGACACCTGTATAATTAGACGATAATTATTGGTTTCAAAATTTGGGTTGGCAATGTTGAAGATATGTAGGTGACAATTAGCTCTGTTTGTATTCTGAAAGGTGTTTTGAAATGATGACAAATAATGCTTTGAACGTTTAAAACTTTGCAATTGAAAAACTTGAATGTAATTTGATTTGAACACCACTATTTTTGTCATTAGAGACGTCACTGTACTTCTTTAATTAACACTTATGATACCTTGGCTATTTCGTTTTGGTTTGCTAGGCGTTTTTGCAAAAGGTTTTAAGCTTCTTCTAAGGCAATTCTTACTGGTGTTTCTTCAGTAATCTGATGACGTGTCTCAAGCATTTTAATGAACTCCAAATAGTTTCTTCGTTCTAGTCTATAAATCTTTATTTGCAATAGAAATTATGAAACATTAAAGTATATGTTTTCATAATTTCTATTGCAAACGAAGTCTTAAAATAGAAACCACGACAAAATTGAGGTTTTTAAAAACAAAACTTTTCAAAGAGAGATGTGTGTCGAAAAACTGCAGGTTAGACGAAATGAAAGATATTATGGCAATTAGACTCTTAATATGATAGATGTTGAAGCAAATTTGTATAGATGTTCTTTATATCAGGAAGCAGAGGATACTACAGAGCATCTTTTTGAATAATTACCGTATTTTCCCGTGTATAAGAGACCCTTGTGTATAAGAGACCCCTTCAATTTTTAGGCAAAAATTCTGGAAAAAAGTTTTTTCAGACGGACATTTTTAGAGGGTAAAGTACAACTTTTTTCAACTCAGTGCGGTACTGAAAACAAAATAAAACCAGTTAATGTGTTGTAGAAAAAGAGTACTGGTATATATTAAAGTGCGTACCTGCAAACCTGTAACAGGAAAGGAGATAATGTCTGTGTCACGATGCTTGTATTGCTTACAACCGCTTCATAGTCGAACGCGACACGCAAAACAGTTGTAGAGCACTTATTTCTTTAAAATCATTAGTGTCACAATTTATGCATCTTATTGAAAAGACTTACTCCCATGTATAAGAGACCCCCTATTTTTAAAGTGAAAATTCTGAGCAAAAAAGGGTCTCTTATACACGGGAAAATACGGTAGATAAATTATTACTGACTAGGATGTATGTTAACGAGCTGTTGAAACTAAAAATATAACTAAAGACGAGTGAACGGTAAAGGCAAGTTGACGAAAAAGATATTTGGCGTGATTTGTAAAAAAAGTTGATCGTGTTGTTGATGATGTTGGTGTTGTTGATCTCGCAAACAGACACTTTTTATTGATGTCTGTTTGCTCGCTACTGGAGGTGAAGAGGATCGAGGGTATCCACGGTAATAGGCGTAAATGTTAAACGAAGACCGGACGATTGTTTAGACTCACTTTATTTAACTGTCTAAAATATACGTTTTCTTGCCTCTAAAAGTTAGCAGTTGTTTCTTATATTTGAATAATTAGTTTAGAAAGTTAATTAACGGCAACCGAACGCAGCTATTGCTTACGTCAGAAACTAACCACACTTTGTGCAATGGCAGGCATCTTCCCTTGCGCATCAAGCACATTTGCATAAGTGTTACAGTACTGCTTAAATGCATGATGTCACGAAAACTGGGCTCTACATTATATGACGTCAGAAACTAACAATGCAGCCAATGATCATGCTTATCACGGTACCGCCTTCTATTTGTCGGCCACGCGAATGTGACAAAAAGGCGCCGTTGCCAATCTTAGTAGATTCACTGAGCCGCGCGTAGCTTAAAATCTATGGACAAACTAATAGTAAAAGATGATTTAGGAAACAACGTTTACTCACTTTACAGTGATAACGGCAACGGCAAATGATCGCCAGCAACTTGTCATCGGACAGGGTCGCCATGCCAACAGAAAGAGTGGTCACTTTTACTATTATCGAGCCTTTATTCTCGTGAACTAACATCACGTTTTCTACAAACCTGAATATTGAACAACCATCGTGCAGAACCGGACCTTATTTAGGCCCATATAGAAAAATAAACTCACACACATTTGTCGTATTAGCTG
>JAQGDQ010000591.1:27523-57523 GCA_030141605.1 Tubiluchus corallicola
AGAAATGACCTTCCCAGAATTTTTTTAAATCAATCCAAAATCAAGACAGTAGACTCTGTTATTTATTACCTAAACGCAACTTCTGTAAGCACAATCTTTGTAAACAACTGATGTGCCCTTTACCGCTTTGCCATATTGAACGTTTTAAAAGTAGTTTTATACTATATGCACTTTTTAATTATCAGTAGGTTCATTACTATTGTATAGTCTGTATCGAGATATTATAATAATGGATTTTAATAAGATAAATCTTAACGTGAATTATTGTCTTATAAATGTAATTTAAACTTCGGTCTATTTTAATTAATGTTAGGTGAATTCGTTTTAATGTAATTTAATTGAAATTTTAAACCTCAATTTATCTTAATTAATTTAATGTAATTTAACTTTCGGATTACAGGAGTTTTAATGAACTAAATCTACTATAAAATAGCGCTGTAATATTATAAAAATGAACTGCCAAAAATGTAGAGGTTAAAGCTTTCTGCAGTCGCCCCACTATCGATGAATAGGCGAATTGTTTTAGAAATTGGCTTGATCTCAGATTCGTGTACAAGTTCATTTAAGTTGACTTTATTTACATTTACATGGCGTACTATCCATGCTCTAGAACGTTTTACAATAATCACAATTTAAAGCACGAGAAAATCCTCCACTTACAAAAAACTTAAAAATTCGTCTCGAAATTATATATCACTTACATACTACTTTTTTGCATGCAGGACTTGCATCGGCCGTAACGCTCTATAAAACGTGTAAAGTCCCGCGATGACCGTTAGGCGCTGCCATTTTGATGGTAGATCGTTTGAAACAAATTCAGATAACATTAAGTAAAGTTTGAAAAAATAATCAGAACATTCGTAGCATACATGTTGCTAACTAAGTGAAATTTTAAATTACTGTATCTTGTCAATAAGATTAACAATACGTTTTTTGGTTAGTGTGTGGCGCACTTTGAAGCGTGAGTCAGCGACATTTTACCAATTGGTGAAAGCATTTTAAATAATTAATAATTTTCTTTTCTAGTTACATCAGTCTTTCCACCAGATAAGCAAAAAGCTAAGTAATATAGATTTGCACGGTAAGTCTTTTGGGACATAATCTGACATTTCCTTTTCTTCCTCTGATTTACGTGGCTTAGTGACGTCATGTAATGGCGACTTCGGAACAGTATTGCGGGATATTTAAAATGAAAACAAACAAAAATCCATTTTAACACGAGTACGATATATGCATAAAATTGCTGTAAACCAATATAATTTTAAGGCGATTTTTCTGAAACCTACTTCAGGTATTTCAGGTACCCCTTTTCTTGGCTTTTAAACATTACACATTCTGGTAATAAAGTTGCATAAAATTATAAATTGTATAAAATCGAACTAAAGTAATTCATGAGTATAAAACCTTTAAAACAGCAAGTTTTAAATTAGATTAAGATGTCAAACTAAACTTGCATTATGAATTTAAAAAAGTCTCTGAAAAACAAAACTTTAAAATAAGTAGGTTTTGACTTCACGATTTAAACAATCAAAATGAAATTACGAATATATCACAAAAAATTTAAGAGCAAAAAAAAGTGTTTCCAATTCTTAGTGCGTGTGAAGCAAGTTTCAGTGATAACGCCACATGAAAAAATTTCCGTATTTCCAACGAGATTTATGTAAGAAATATGAGAGAGAGAGAGAGAGAGAGAGAGAGAGAGAGAGAGAGAGAGAGAGAGAGAGAGAGAGAGAGAGAGAGAGAGAGAGAGAGAGAGACAGAGAGAGAGAGAGAGAGAGAGAGAGAGAGAGAGAGAGAGAGAGAGAGAGAGAGAGAGAGAGAGAGAGAGAGAGAGAGAGAGAGAGAGAGAGAGAGAGAGAGAGAGAGAGAGAGAGAGAGAGAGAGAGAGAGAGAGAGAGAGAGAGAGAGAGAGAGAGAGAGAGAGAGAGACAGAGACAGAGACAGAGACAGAGACAGAGACAGAGACAGAGACAGAGACAGAGAGAGAGAGAGAGAGAGAGAGAGAGAGAGAGAGAGAGAGAGAGAGAGAGAGAGAGAGAGAGAGAGAGAGAGAGAGAGAGAGAGAGAGAGAGAGAGAGAGAGAGAGAGAGAGAGAGAGAGAGAGAGAGAGAGAGAGAGAGAGAGAGAGAGAGAGAGAGAGAGAGAGAGAGAGAGAGAGAGAGAGATATCTTTCCTGAAACTTGCCATGTTTAACACAAAAACGTTAAAATGTCCTTTACAGTCTCACAATCATTTTCTTCCGGACCGTTCACCCTAACGGGCCTCATCAGCTGAAAATTGAACATAAACGTTAAAACAATACGTACAGTCTGAAACAAGAACATTAAAATATTTATCAACTGTCTTTGCTTTTAATGTTCTTGTTCCACACTGGTACAGTATGTACTGTTTTAATTTTTTATCTGTAATTTTTCAGCTGGTGATGTCCTTTAAGGATGAAAACTTTGTAAAAAATAAATAATTAAGTCAAATTTTTATTACAGACACTTAAAAACATTTATAGTTAAAACAACACAGCTTTTTTAAAACTTTTAATTTTAATTACCACTGATGATGACAGCAATAGCTCTGTCGAAATCTCTGGCATGTTTTTAATAGGGATCATCAGTAGTATTTTTTTTTTACAAACATACAACCAGTTTATGTAAGCGTGCCTAATATGCACTAATTAAGTAATTAACAGAAACCAAATGTATAATGAATAAGTAGACCAGTAGAAAAGAAATTGGTGCAGTAAATTATGCATTAATTATGTATTTACAAAAGCCAGTTTCTGTTAAATGCTTAATTAGTGTATAATGTTCTATACTGTTGACTCTGCCTGTATAAGCTGGTTGTACGTTTGTAAAAAAAATTACCACTGATGATGACAGCAGTAGGTCTGACGAAACGATTGGCATGATTTCTAATTATGTAAATTAAAAGTTTTAATAAAGTTGTGGTGTTTGAACTACAACTAAAAAGCCACTGTCAGGCTACAAAGAGCGTTCAACTTGTTCTACTAGCAGTTGGCAACCATTTGTAGTGTTACTGTAATAAGTTAATTAATGAATTAGTTTTACTGTTGCACTTGAAACAGCAGAAATCGTCTAGGTTTCCGAAGTTTTGATCATCTGAATTGCGCCAATGGTGATTTTCTAGATCAAAAGCGACTACGGTAGCTAATTTTCGGTCAGTGCTCTGTTTTGTTTACTAAATTTGCACGTCAACAAACTGTTGTTTATGATAATAGATCATTTGTTTACCTGCATGTTTACTGCCATTAGCAGTGGGTTCGTCAATGTAGCTGTATACTCGTGATGTGTGTTTTTACGTAAATATTAGCTAATGCTAACATAAGCGAATATAAACACTTAATATTTAAATGCAACAAGAATGAATTCACGGGTCAATGTGTTTTAGATAAATAACTTTGCCACAAAGTAAAACAAAGGCAAAATTGCAAGTCTCTGCTTAGAGTTGCAGTGTTCGTACAATCCACAGTTACTTATGTAAGTCATGTAAAATTAAAATTAAATAATAAAAATTGAAAATCTAAATGCGTTTTTGTGTCAAAATTCCAAACAAAGACCTTGTTTTTTCCCAGGCATTATACGTATTGATACAAAGGAGGGAACTGTACGCTAATGCATGCGCGTGTACAATTTTGTACATAATAGACACTGGTGTGGAGTCATTTGCATGTACAATTTTGTACATAATAGACACTGGTGTGGAGTCATTTGCATGTACAATTTTGTACATAATAGACACTGGTGTGGAGCCATATATCTAGTGGCCTACCATAAGCTAGCTTCTTAGGTCTCTAGCGCAGAATTCATGAATTGTATCATATTTTTGTATTAACAAAAACTGATTATCGATGCACATGTAATGCATATGTATATATTTATTGTGTGGTTGTTCATCGCGGCATCTTCAAGCGACAGACCCAGTAATTTTTTTTACAACATTGGTTCCAACTTTATTAGCGGAAAGCTTTCTAAACCAGTTATTTTTATTTCAAAAGTAAACCGGCTCTGTCGAATTCTTGCTCGAGATTAAATTCACTCGAAATTCAATACCTGCATGCCCGTACAACGTTGTTACGTTAATGAGACCACGTAGGTTTGGTAATATTGTTATTGTAGCAATGTACCACTTGTGTGTGCCACATTCTTAACCCTTTGGCGACAAAAACGGCTTAAAATTTTGCCCAAGTTTGTGCAGGAATTGTGGTCGCGTTGTGCAATTATTTAAATTGAAACAGGAAGTGTGCACGGAAGTAGAGATAACGGCGAATGATTATTGCAGGCTGTATAGTCGGCTGAGTTCTATAGCCCATTATCTCTGCTGACGCTGAGTAATACCTGAACATAGGATGTGTTTTGCTATTTTAAGCAGGAACCAACATAAAGACATACAGGGTGTCTCATAAGTCACTATACACTTTGATTTCTAATTTTGTTTTCAATTTATCTCCAATATCTCAGCAAAATCTTATATGAATCAAACTGGACCTTTCACATTTCTTCTAATCTATTTTCGACTGGAACCCCGTTGCTATAGCGACGACAGTAACGTTGCTATGGCGACGACACTGGACCTTTCACATTACTTTTCATCTATTTTTAACTGGAACCGGTTGCTATAGCGATGACGGTAACGTTGCTATAGCGACGACAGTAACTAGGCCTTTCACATTTCTTTTCATCTATTTTTGACTGGAACCCCGTTGCTATAGCGACGACAGTAACGTTGCTATAGCGACGACACTGGGCCTTTCACATATATTTTCATCCATTTTTAACTGGAACCCCGTTGCTATAGCGACGACAGTAACGTTGCTATAGCGACGACAGTGGACCTTTCACATTTCTTTTCATCTATTTTTGACTGGAACCCCGTTGCTATAGCGACGATAGTAACGATAGAAAAATATGCACCCTCGATCTCCAGCAGACCTTCCGTGGAAATTCAGGACACCAGATGGACCACGCTATTCTTTCACTATTAACAATGTATTTTTTTCAACAAGATGCCATCTTTCCTCAGTACTCATGAGCTGTGAGAGACTTTCTCTTTGCAAGATGCCCGACTTGCCATTGAATTGGTCGCAGAAGCTTTTGTGGTAATTCTGTGGCAAAGAAGATAACGTTGTGGAAAAGTATGTAACGTTGTGGCAAAGAAGGGAACGTTGTGGCAAGGAAGGTAACGTTGTGGCAAAGAAGGTAACGTTGTGGCAAAGAAGGTAACGTTGCTGCAAAAAAGGTAAAGTTGTGGCAAAAAGGTATTGTTATTGCAAAGAAGGTAACGTTGTGGCAAAAAAGGTAACGTTGTGGCAAAAAAAGTAACGTTGTGGCAAAGAAGGTAACGAAAACTGCAAAGTTACTAGTGCAGTAGTTCTCAAATTTTCATCTAGTTTGACTAAAAGCATTGTCCAAGGTTTTAGTTCATCTGTACCAATTCTCGAAAATTTTGCCTTCATTGTTAAAAAAACGAAAATATGTATAATGTATAGTAACTTATGAAACACCCTATATCTGTAACAAAAAAATTATAATAGAGTAAAATTCTAAATTAAATGTTGTACTATGATGCACAACCTCAATACTTTTTAGACTGGGTTTGGTGTTTATATAACAAAATGTAGTTCTTATTGTCTTATGTGTGATTAATTCATGATAGTTTTTAAAAATATATCAGAACGTAGCAAAAAATCTCTTTTGTGTTTTTGTAATAGAAATGATTATTTACAAGTTTACAGTATTCATAAACTGACTAAAATATTTGTGCTAACAAATGAGTAACAACAAGGCCGCCATCACTATAAACTAACTTAGAACATTATATCAAAAACTAAATAAATATACACAATAATTACTGTATTTATGTATTACGAGTTATTTCTATCTGAAAGGAATTTTTAGCGGAATGTATTAAAAAATTAGAGTTGATTTTTGGTAACCCTACGTTACATGTTTTTTAAGTTAAAAAAGAAGATCTGCTCTACACATTTCGTCAGCCATCTTAGCGGGACACATTTTTGGGCCATCCACTATCTACAGTTAAAAATGACCAGGATTACCAGTTCAAGATGCATCACTGGTCTCATTATACATTCACTTAACGACCTAATTACATCCACACAGACACGCACAAGCTCCACGATTGTAATCAAAACAACCGCTTCGCGGCGCTGCCGTCGTTACACGATGGAAGCATTTTAATTGACCGGTTCCTAATTCGATTAGTGGTTCGTTTAGCGGTTAACGCCGGCTTGAGCTCGATTAGGCAAGCGATTGTAAGGATGTCAGTTTAAATACTCCACAGGGTGCAAATGCTTAATGCAACCAATGACCTTGTTGATTTCTAATTGTGTTGATTTTCAGCTTGTAAGAGATTTAGTATCGATTGAGTACAGATTATTGCCACATCCGATTAAATTGAACGGTTAAATCACATTAAAATGTATTCTGACAGGTCTTCCGTGCTCAATACAGTTGGTTTATTCTCCATTTTCAGATTCTGAAAGTCATTCTGTTAAAGGAAGACCGGACGATTGTTTAGACGAAATTTCGTTTTAATTTACTGTCCAAAATATACATTTTCTTGCCTGTAAAAGTTAACAGTTGTTTCTTATATTTGAATAATTAGCTTAGAAAGTTAATTAACAGCAACCGAACACAGCTATTGCTTACGTCAGAAACTAACCACAGTATGTACAATGGCAGGCGTCTTCTCTTACGCGTCAAGCACATTTGCGTAAGTGTTACTGCTTAAACGCTTAATGTCACAAAATGGGCTCTACGTCAAATGACGTCAGAAACTAACACTGCAGTTCATGATCATGCTTAACACTGTACCACCTTCTATTTATTGGCCACGCGAATGTGACAAAAAGGCGCCGCTGCCAATCTTAGTAGATTCGCTGAGCCTCGCGTAGCTTTGAAATTTTGACGAAATTTGAGTATCCGAGGTAATTATTATTTAATCTAAGCTTTGATATTAAATAAGCTATTGTAGTTTACAATATTTTAGAGCATTCTTTATTCTGAACTAATGTTTACACAATCATCTGGTTTTCCTTTAAAGGAAAGCACAAGTCACTTAGTTAGCATGTAGAGTCACTACCATCACCTAAACTTAGAATAATACAACTAGGAAACTCGCAAAAACAATGTCTAAAAAGCATAAAGCTAATTTATACTACTGCAGTATAAAAATTTTCAGATGCGATGGTGGTCGCCACAGTTCACTTGAAAATTATGACGTAATTGGTGGACTTCGTGACGTAGTCATAATACAAGTCAGCGTAATTTTATATTTTTAACAGTAGTACTGTGAAAAGCTAAGTCCTCTGGGAAGTTAGGCTTATTTTAATGCTTGCAAAAATGTTAGAAGAATTTAGTAATAAAGGTGTAACAGTTCGATAAGCGCAGAGTGTAATTAGAAAAATCACTGAAAGTATTTACTGCAATTAGTAAACGAGGCACTGAAACCTGCTAAACGACATCCAAGCAAAATTAAAAACAACTTGATATCAAGAATTAATAAAGATTTACAATAGCTGAAACTAAAACTTAACAATAGCATCACAGGAATTGAAATTTTAGCTGCAGACGGGAAACAAGGGAGTGCTCTTATAAAGGACAGAGGGCTCTGTGTCTACAATAGATGTCTAGAGTAACAGAAGAACTGTTTCAACTATGGTACATTTTCACAAGCTTCATTTTGTTCTCATTTAAATAAATAAATAAATAATGATAATAATAATAACAATAATAATAATGATGATGATGATTTTTATTTTTATTTTTTATTTATTAAATATATCCACAACGATCATTACAGCATTGTACATAAAAGTATTTAATAATATATTTATTATTATGTGTTCAAGATGCCAAGCCGCAAATGACCCGTGGGGTACTCAAGAAGTAATTACTTGTTTAGAGTACCCCAAATGAATGTGGACTAAGTGTAATAGAAAAGAGCAGTAAAGGAATAGAAGAAAGGTTAATAGAAAAATAGAAAGAAGAAGAAAGGTGTGATGGTATCTGTATGAAGTAACATGAACTATAGAAATGTAAAAATTGACATAGCCAGCAACACAATGGATTACGACAGGGACAGCAGTGTAATTAATCAAATTGATTTATTCTGTATAATTAGAAAATATTTCATTTTTAAAATTTATTTTGAAGTTATTTATAGATAAAGAATTTTTTATGTATTCGTTTATGTTATTCCAAAGTCTAGGGCCAGTGTTAGTGATGAAGTGCATTGCCGCGTCAGTCCTGCAATACTTAATACA
This sequence comes from Tubiluchus corallicola, assembly GCA_030141605.1. NCBI lineage: Eukaryota > Metazoa > Priapulida > Priapulimorpha > Priapulimorphida > Tubiluchidae > Tubiluchus > Tubiluchus corallicola. Next base: position 35,820 of record JAQGDQ010000591.1, read on the forward strand.
AAATTTGTTAAATCTTGTTGAGTAATGTCTTACGTTAATAGATAATGGGTTTAAAAAGAAAGCTGGGTGGGCATGATGATGATGATGATGATGATGATGATAATGATGACAATAATAATAATGATAATGATGATTATGATGATGATGATGATAATGATAACAATAATAATAATAATATTAATAATAATGATAATGATGATGATGACGATGACGATGACGATGACGACGATGACGATGACGATGACAATGATGATAATGATGATGATAATGATAATGATAATGATAATGATAATGATAATGATAATGATAATGATAATGATAATGATAATGATAATGATAATGATAATGATAATGATAATGATAATGATAATGATAATGATAATGATAATAATAATAATAATAATAATAATAAAGGATAGAGGCTCTGTGTCTACAATAGATGTTTAGAAAAACAGAAGAAGTAACTATGTTCTTAAAAAAAACAGAAATAAATTTTGTACAAAAACGCTTCACACCGGAACTTCAGCTGACAAGCATTTTTCCTCTCACTAAACGTTGACTGCTCTTTTTTCATTTCACTCTTAGCTACGGGCAATACAAAGAATTGGGCGTAAGCTCATTTTCCAATATTGTCCTCTAGTCAACCGTAATGTCCTCGACGCGTTCTGGTTCTGAAGACAGTTTCGCTGATCACGTCTCCCAAAGGTGTGGCAATAAATCTTTGACAAATCAGCACCTCCCTTGCCATGTGAGAGTCATGTTCTCCGTGTACTGCTGGAAGATTCATGAGCAAAAAATGAACAGTTCTGTGTCACTTTTCCAGGCCGCCATGTTTGACTGAAACTTGTTTGTTTAAGAAATTTCCCGCGGATGAATTTGTTTGCAGACCGTGAGGCAAGTGTTAAGATTTGGACTAATCAAACCCTGCAGGTAACAGCTATGCCGGGTTGTTGTGAAGATTATAATTAGCGCTGTCGTTCGGTGCAGTCAAAACAAAGTCCGCGTGTGCAGTTGAAGTTGAAAAAATCTTTACGGCGTGAACTAGGCTTAACGTAGACGGATAGGGCGAATTTTCGAATCGCGTTTTTTGGTAAACAATTAAACACGTGGGCCCGCGGGCATGTCTCATCATGTTTGTCGTTAATTTTTTGAACTTTGTATTGGCGTACGTGACTTCGTTAGTATCAGCATTGAGTGTATGTAACCCGGAAAAATCAAATAAACTTGCTAAACCGATGTACGTGGTTGAATACATGTCATTGTGTGGCTAATATTAAACTTCTGTAAGTTATATGCACATCAAAATTGAAATGACAGAAATGAACTTCTGCAGCGATTTCTGTTTGTAATTTTCTCATAGAAGCCCGAATTTTTTTGGTTTTCCTGCGAGATCCAACACTAGACAACGTCAAAGACACGAAGGCACAAGAGCATTGAGCAATAATGACAGCAGCTTCGGTAGAAATATGAGCAGTACCAGCAACAACATTAATAGCAACAGCAACAGCAACAGCAGCAGCAATACCACCAGCAGCAGCAGCAGCAGCAACAACAACATCAACATCAACAACAACGACAACAGCAGTAACAGCAACAACAGCAGCAATAGCAAGAGCAAAAGCAGCAACAACAGTAACAGCAACGGCAACAGCAGCAGCTATAACAGCAGCAACAACAACAGTAATAGCAACAGCAGCAACAGCAACAGTAACAACATTAACAGCAGCAGCAGCAGCAGCAGCAACAACAACAACAACAACAACAACAACAACAACAACAACAACAACAACAACAACAACAACGGGAACAACAACTCTAGCAACAAAAACAACAACAATGGCAGGGCAACAGCTACATCAGCTAGAATAACAACAATAACAGCAAATTATGGCGCTAATCAGCTTACCGATTTCTGACTACATTTTAGGCGTAAGTTTTGACCACTTATATTAATAATCATACACTATGGGAATACCAGAAGGTAAAACTTCCTTTCCAGCCCTTTTCACCAAAAAAATGCAGAAGTACCACAAAAGCGTATCTAACTGGCATTCAAAATTGATTCAAGTTGCATTGCTAGCCACTTGGAACAAAGTCAAGCACTTATTTGCTTGCTTTAATTGACGACCTGTCGGTTTCAAATCTCAGTCTAATTTCTCAGCCTGGGACCAGAAAGATTCCACTGAAACTCAAAGCACTCAGTTAATTGATTTTCACAAACTGCGCAGTTTGTTGCGCATGTAAATGTTAGTCGCAAGATGTTATATTGGAGGCCCATTGGCCATTCGCATTGAGATTTTCTTTCTAAAATAATGTAAAATAATGATATCTGTATCAACGCGTGATTCAAAATGCTTGTAATGTAGTAGAACTTTAGTAGAACCTGTGTTTTTGCACAATGCTGAACTATGGACGATAAAAGTTAAACAACAGAAGGAAATTGACGCTTTTCAAAGACGTTTCTGTAGGAAATTACTACGATTTAAATGACCTGACAAAACATCAAATGATGATCTTTATGATGTGGTCAAGAATAATCCTTGGAGTAAACAAATGAATTGGATTGGACATGCACTAATACTACTTTACCTCAAGGGTCTCCTCTTCCTATGATGATGATAATGATGATGATTATGATGATTATGATGATGATGATGATCTGTATAATGTGGTCAAGAAGAATCCTTGGAATAAACAAATTCAAGTAAGAAAATTGCATTGGACTGGACATGCACTAATACTACCTTACCTCAAGGGTCTCCTCTTCCTATGATGATGATGAAAATGATGATGATGATGATGATGATGATTATCTGTATAATGTGGTCAAGAAGAATTATTGGAGTAAACAAATACAAGAAGAAGATTGCATTGCGCTGGGCATATACTAAGATTCATAGATTACATCAAGAGTCTCCTCTTCCTGTGATGATGATGATGATGATGATGATGATGATGATGATGATGATCTGTATTATGTGGTCAAGAAGAATTATTGGAGTAAACAAATACAAGAAGAAGATTGCATTGCGCTGGGCATACATTAAGATTACCTCATGAGTCTCCTCTTCCTATGATGATGATGATGATGATGATGATGATGATGATGATGATGATGATGATGATGATGATGATGATGATGATCTGTATAATGTGTTCAAGAAGAATTATTGGAGTAAACAAATACAAGATGAAGATTGCATTGGACTGGACATGCGCTAAGATTACCTCAAGAGTCTCCTCTTCCTATAGCATTACGTAAAACTCTTGAAACGACAAAAAAGCTTAGAGGGGGCCAGCTACTGACGTATATAGGTATGAGCAAAAAGATTTAGCAACTACAGCTACCGGCGATCATAGAGTTTAAATTTACAAGTTTAATACAGTGTTACTGCCCTGAAAGCTCTGATAGCAATAAGACAGAATCCAAGTGATACGAAATATTTTTTACTTACGAATAGCATTTTATTGACTATTAAAAACGGCTGTGGGGACATACTTTACGTCACACAAGTGGTCATTAGTCCACAGAATTAATTGATTTAGAGCAGTGGTTCTTAATCTGGGGTCCTGGTACCCCCTGGGGGTACCAAACGCAGATTTGGTTTATCAAAAACTTTGCCATGAGGGCGACTCAAAAAAAGTACACGTCTCAAAGCAAAACAAAGAAGATAAAGTAGTTGAACCCTAGTTCTCAGTAATAAAATGTTGTCTTAATAATTGTTTTTATTTTTTTATTTGGGTGAGCAGAATCAGTCAATCAATCAATCAATCAATTTAATTTATTTCACTCCAGCAATGCATATACAATACATCAACATACAATATTATTGAAACAAAAAGAAACAGTATAGGTAAAAAAAACGTTGAAGTCAAATTAATCAAATGAAAGAGTTGCTGTATGACACATTGAAAGCTTGGCTTGTTAGGGTGGCAGAAATGAGTGAATGAAAGAATGGTTAGGGTAAGACGAAATGATGGAGTGGAAAAATAGTAAGATTAGGGATAGGAAGAAGGAAGGGAGGGAAGGATGAGTGAAAGAAAGAATGGTTAGGGTCAGAAAAAATGATGGAATGGAAAAAATAGTAAGATTAGGGATAGGAAGAAGGAAGGGAGGAAAGGACGAGTGAATGAAAGAATGGTTAGGGTCAGAAGAAATGATGGAATGGAAAAAATAGTAAAATTAGGGATAGGAAGAAGGAAGGGAGGGAAGGATGAGTGAATGAAAGAATGGTTAGGGTCAGAAGAAATGATGGAATGGAAAAAATAGTAAGATTAGGGATAAGAAGAAGGAAGGGAGGGAAGGATGAGTGAATGAAAGAATGCAAAGCTGTGTTTAAAACCTACTTTGTTTCTATACACATATTTTTTGTGAATTCTACAAGGGGTGCCAGACGACTCTACTGCTGCTGCTGCTGCTACTCTGTTCGCCTTCAGGCGGTACCAGGAGTGAAAACTATTAAGAACCACTGAGTAATAAAGAACAAAGAACTACGATATGATACCTTATCTTTTCTTACCTTAAACTTACCAAAGTAAAGTTTAGTAATTCACATAACGTTTAGGCGTCACCTCTGCACGCGATACGTGTTGTTTGACAAGAAAAATCACGACGCCTCTCGCAATTTTTCTCCCCTTTTTCTCCCGTCGCGCAGGTATGCGACTGATCGATAATGATCGCCTTGTCTGTTGTGCCTATTTCATTTTTTCTTGCAAAGAATTTCAATTTTTGACAAATTTTGCCATAGAAACTGACGCCATGCTGAAGGAATGTGAAAGATAGATGGACGTAATCGGATCCGACCAATCCGAAAGAAATTATTAATGTGTTGTTTACGAGTGGAATAGTGTAAACAATGCCAGTTTCTTTGTAAGTAAGCTTTAAAGGAAGACAGGATGATTTTTCATATACTACCCCATTTTCAAATCCGATAAAAAGTATACATTTTAACACAGTTAATACTGTAAAAGCGTTTCTGGTAATTTAATAATAGATTAAAAACTTAATTAACGACGGGTAAGCTCAACTACTGATGACATCACAAACTAACATAATTTTCAATAGCAAAAACATTCCACGAGCGTGTTGCACGCGTTTGCGAAAGGGAAAATTGATGTACAGTGCTACTGTAAGAGGTTCAATGTGTTGTACTAAAACTAGACAAGTTTTAAGATAAAACTTCAAATTTCAAATTTACCGCTGTGCTCATGCATGTGCTGTTGAATGTGTGTAGTTCGTCACAAACTAACACACCTGTTTTTGTGCAACGCGCTATGTTAACTATGTATTTTTTCCGTACTTTACAACCGATCACCCCAAACTTTAACTTAGAATTTTAATTGTTTATATGCGTTTTTGCAGACAGCAAACGAAGAGCTTATGGGTCTCCAGCGATACAATGTATGTTAACTATGTAAACTGTCGTCTTACCCAGCAGTTCACTGAGGTGTTGATTAATACCGTCCTTGACATAGAAGCTTCTTACTGTTCATTGAACGTGGCGCCGTAAATCCTCTTTAAGTTGCTAAAAACTTTTCAACGCCGAAAAAGAACAGCGTTAATTGAGTTGTCCTAATTGGCAATCATATGTACGCTCTGATAAATTAACTGTGTGCACACATACACATCCATGCATACTCCCTCTTATCTTTACTATCTTCGCATGGAAATAACATTTTTCATGCGTAATTAAATTTTGTTATTTATTAAATCTCATTTATTTCAAAAATAAAATAAATACAAATCCCTCCGTTTGCAGGGTAAGATGTACAATACAAATAATAAATACACTACATACTACAAATTGAAGGTCACTGCAAATACACGCACATACATACATACATACATACATGCATACATACGTACATGCATACATACATACATACATACATGCATACATACGTACATGCATACATACATACATACATACATACATACATACATACATACATACATACATACATACATACATACATACATACATACATACATACATGCATGCATGCATACATACATGCATGCATACATACATACATACATACATACATACATACATACATACATACATACATACATACATACATACATACATACATACATACATGCATATATATATATGTGTGTGTGTGTGTGTGTATATCTGCAGTGACCTTCAATAAGTAGTATGTAGTGTGTGAGACCTTAAAGCACAAAAAACACTCTTCCTATATAAAGATTAAAAACATTCATCTTGAAATTCAACATCAATTTACATGCTAACTTATTGCGCACAGAGATTGCGTTAGTTGCAACACTATAAACATGTAAATTTTAACCCGCGGTGGCCGTAAGGCGTAGCCATTTTAACGGTAAGTCTTTTGAAACAAATTTAGATAACAATGCGTGAAGTTTGAGAAATTCTCAGAGCATTCGTAGTCCATCCTTCATTAACTAAGCAAAAGTTTAAATTACTTTGTATTGTTAATAATGTGTTTTTGATGAGCCAGTGGTGCACACTGGGAAGGTGATTCAGTGCTACTTTACCAGGAAACACGAATATTTCAAATTATAAAGAACAAACAACACTCTTCCTAGATAAAGATTTAAAACATTCGTCTTGTGATTTTTTTTTACAACTTACATGCTGTCTTATTGTATACGGAGCTTGCGTTAGTAGCAACACCACATGCAACTTGTAAATTTAAACTCCCGCCAAGATCGTTAGATGCAGCCATTTTGACGAAAAGTCGTTTGAAACTTGTTTACACGACATTGGGTAACGTTTGAAAAAACAGAGCATTCCTAGCGCAAATTTACTAATTAAGCAAAAGTTTAAATAACTTTTTGCATGTTTTGTCAAGGGAATGAATAATGTGTTTTTGGTGAGTCAGTGGTGCATACTGGGAAGGTGAGTCAGTGACGTTTTACTAGAATTGATGTTGCGAATATTTTAAATTATAAAGAATTTTCTTTTCTAGTTACATAATTCATTTAAACAGGTAAGCGTGATACTAAGTCATGTAACTTTACATGGAACGCTCATGGGGGTATACTTTAAAATTTCTTGCCCTTTAACAAAACCCTGGTTTGTTTATAAAGCCACAATAAGATTAAGTTTTTTCAATTCAAACTTACCTGTCTTACCCGTGTTTCGCGTGATACTGCAAGGCCCACGTAGCTCTAAAGAAACCTCCAATGAGCGGCAAGATCAAAGGAATACGCAGTGTTTGTTCTAGAGTACTGTTTATAGGCATTTTAATGCTTCGCCATTGGCCGACGAGCGGGTAGAACAGAGATGAGAGTTTTTCTTTGAACTTTGCCGTTAAATTTGACAGGTGGTTTCAAGACGATTACACGTGCGAAAATTAAACCCAATAAAAATGAGATTAATGCTCAAAGAAATGCAGGCAATTTCACTCGACGATTAGCGTTGAATTGGGTTGATAAGCATAAAGAAGTGCCAAGGCGAGGCGAAGTGCATCTCTCACTTATCAATAATCTTCTCTTCTTCCGGGAGGAGGCAGTCCTTTGTCGTACCTTGAGCAAGACGTGGCAAACAAGACCGACAGCAGTACATGACATTTGTACTTCACAGGAAACTTGCTGCATTAATAACCTTCATTTTAGCGCGCACTTCAATTCTTCTTGTTTAATATCACTGTAAGAAATGTTATACGCACAAATTAGAAAAGCTAATTACAGAATCCGTAAATGTATAGGTTTTACACGTCAAATGTAGACACAGAAAAGTTCAAATGTGACTCAGGTAAGTCAAATGTAGACATACAATTTCGAATGTGTTTTGGTAATTCAAATGTGACTCAGGTAAGTCAAATGTAGACATACAATTTCGAATGTGTTTTGGTAATTCAAATGTGACTCAGGTAAGTCAAATGTAGACATACAATTTCGAATGTGTTTTGGTAATTCAAATGTGACTCAGGTAAGTCAAATGTAGACATACAATTTCGAATGTGTTTTGGTAATTCAAATGTGATTTAGGTAAGTCAAATGTAGACATAGGAATTTCGAATGTGTTTTGGTAACTCAACTGTGACGTAGGTAAGTCAAATGTAGATGCATTACTTTGAATAAATCGGTAACTAAGTTATTTAAGCGCAAATTAGAAAAAGATAAACCAAAGATAGTGCATCTATTAGTAAGCCTATAACGTTGTTATTTTAACTTAGGAGCAATTATTAAATTGAAATTAAAGAAGATTAAATTTAACATCCTTAAACTTTACCACCTATCCACATTTGAGATACCAATGTCACATTTGACTTGACATGTGTCTACATTTGACTTACCAAAAACGCTTAAGATTTCTTGAAAACCATTGTTAACACATTTGAACTACCTAAGTCTACATTTGAGTTACCAAGACACATTTGAATTACCTAAATCTACATTTGAGTTAACGTAGGTCTACATTTGACATGTAAAACCTATAATATTGTAGAACTCACTCTGTATGGTGTCTATGTAAAATTGTATAATGTAAAAAGAGGCTAATAAAGACTTATCGTCATCATCTAAGTAATTCTCTGAAGTTTTCATTTTCAAACATCAACAAAGGGTTCGTCAAACATAAATTTGCTAATGCAAACTTTCTCCATCTGCTTCTTTAGTTACCTGTAATGTTAAATGCTATGTCATCTCTCACAGCCCTGCATCTGTCAATTGGCAGATATGGCAGAAGCTTAGAATCCCTTTGCCTCAGCTTTTTACTAGTTGTAACTCTTTCCTATATACAGTTGCTCTATCTATCTGTCTGTCTGTCTGTCTGTCTGTCTGTCTGTCTGTCTGTCTGTCTGTCTGTCTGTCTATCTATCTATCTATCTATCTATCTATCTATCTATCTATCTATCTATCTATCTATCTATCTATCTATCTATCTATCTATCTATCTATCCATCTATCCATCTATCTATCTATCTATCTATCTATCTATCTATCTATCTATCTATCTATCTATCTATATATCTATCTATCTATATATCAAAAACCAACAACACAGAATTATGACAGACGTGGAATAGGTCGAATTTAACACTTTACCATTTTACTGGGTTAATTAACGCGATTTTGTTTACCAATAAGCTTGCAAGTAAACAAATCAGCAGATAAACAGTCTAGCCGACAAGCAGTAAATAAACACAAGAACGAGCACGACGTCATAACAAATAAGCAAAAACAAACAGGCAAAATGCCAAGTAAACAAACAAATAAACAAACATGAAAGATTAGGAACAACAGAAAAACTTACTTTTGCACGTAGGTACCAATGTTGTTGAAAAATCTAACATTAATTAGACTGTAGGTGAAAACTGAAAGAAGATTTCTTAGACTTGGTAGTTTACCGAAAGATTCTTTTAAAGGAAAGGCCAATCCTTCTAGGAGGTTAGGCTTATTTCAATGTTCCCCAAAAATGTTAGAAGGATTTAGTAATAAAAATGTGCTAAGCGCTTCGTGTAATTAGTAAAATCACTTTAAAGTCGCGATCACTTCCTGCTTGGCTGCGTCCATTTTAAATGCCAATTCTTCCGCCAGTGACGTCATTCAGCTACCGAAGAAAAGCGGCGCACTGTCAATTTCTGTCAAAAGTGTAATGTTTATACAAAAAATTGGATAGCTAATTTTTCCGTCTTCATGCACGAACATTAGGTAAGCTGCAGAAGTTTGAATTAGTTTAAGCAGTACGTTACTTACGGAAAGCCACGATGCACAAAGTCCACCAGTTACGTCACAATTTTTCAAGTGAATCAGGACTAGCAAAAATTTTTATACAGCATATAGCATAAATTAACTTTACCCTTTACAGACAATTTTTTGCAATTCTAAGTTTAAGTGATAACAGTAAAATAAACCAAACGTACCAAGCGACGTATCATTTCCTTTAAATTAGCTTCACATAACAATGAGAGTTCAAGGCTTAAGGCTAATTCTTAACCACCTGACACCTGCGGTTGTGACGGACTAAAGAGTTAAGGATCATAATAGCATTAAAGGTTCTAGTAACTGTGACAAATAAAAGTAGTTCGGATATCACACCTGCTTTAGTGATATTCACCTTCTCTAGTAATCCAAGTCGCTTAGGATAGAATTACAGCAGACAGAAGTTACTTATAGGACTGTCACCTGTTAATACAAAGAGCAATGGTTTTGGCTAAAACGACATTATTATGCTATGTGATGTTATATACATATATATATATATATATATATATATCAACAGTCTGTTGTTGATGAAATTTTACAACTCTCGTCGTGTTTTTATACGCTGTTTTGTTTTTATTTATGATTATGTGAATTTACATTAGAATTAGTAATTATGTTTATTATAATTGTACTCGCTGTTTTTCATTGTGTATAATGTGTGTAAATTTTTGTTATATATGTGTTCGTTACCTTTTATTATATATGTATGTAGTGTTGGATTATAATTTGTAATTATGTCTATTGTATATGATCGTTGTCGTTCAATGTGTCACATGCGTTGGATTCTAATTTATATATACATGTGAATAGGTTTAATACGCTGTAAATGCTTTTAGAAATTTTAAACATATCCCTGCAAATATAGGGAATGTATTCTGTACATAGTTTTTAAAAATAAAGAATTATCATAATAATAATAATCCTATTAATTTTCATACGCAGCTATTACGCAGGAGGATAACGCGCAACGCAGGTCAGATAAACGCATGCATTGAGAACAATATGAATCGATTTTATCTATTCCGCGTCCCCATAACGCGTAACGCAGGTCAGATAAACGCATGCATTGAAAACAATATGAATCGACTTTATCTATTCCGCGTCCGCATAACGCGTAACGCAGGTCAGATAAACGCATGCACTGAAAACAATATGAATCGATTTTATCTATTCCGCGTCCCCATAACGCGTAACGCAGGTCAGACAAACGCATGCATTGAAAACAATATGAATCGATTTTATCTATTCCGCGTCCCCATAACGCGTAACGCATTGCGTCTGTCTGGCAAACGCCACTTCGCACAATGCATCCACGCAGGGGCCGAACGAAATATGCCCTCATAAATATATTTCCCAGTCATACGAGGGTATTTGCTATAGATCTCCCAGCAGGACCACAAATAAATCTTGTATATCAGTAATCTAAATAAACAGTAAATCAAATTTCTTTGACGTCAGATTGAATGAAAAGTTTAAGCAAACGTGTGGGCCTAGAGAAAGTTATTTATATGCTTGCGTGTAAAGAGTCGATTGCTCAGGAATATATGAATATTAATTCATTAATTTTGCATTTTTGACGTTTTAATCACTTTGCGTATTGAAGCGAAAAAATGTTGAAGTAGTTTGTAATTTGTCTGTTTAGCTGCTGTATATATTACCTTTAAAATCATGTGGCAATCTTCTGGTTTAAGCTCTACAATACGTTTACTTTATGTGTCATATAAAGCATTAAAATATCGCCGTGCCCTTAGGCTCTGAAGCATATATGCTTCTGCATGAGCTACTTTCTATACACCTGTGATTATAAAATTTAGGGCATATATAATATCTCCCTTTAATCTCTCTCTCTCTCTCTCTCTCTCTCTCTCTCTCTCTCTCTCTCTCTCTCTCTCTCTCTCTCTCTCTCTCTCTCTCTCTCTCTCTCTCTCTCTCTCTCCCTCTCTCTGTCTTTCTCTCTCTCTCTCTCTCTCTCTCTCTCTCTCTCTCTCTCTTTCTTTCTGTCTCTCTCTTTTTCTCTCACTCTCTCCCGTCTCTCTCCTCTCGTCCTCTCTCTCTCCCTCCCTCCCCCTCTCTTTTTCTCTCTCTGTCTCTCTTTCTCTCTCTCGCTTCTCTCTCTCTCTCTCTCTCTCTCTCTCTCTCTCTCTCTCTCTCTCTCTCTCTCTTCTCTCTCTCTCTCTCTCTCTCTCTCTCTCTCTCTCTTCCAGTCTCTTACCTCTTCAATTCTTTCTATCACTCTCTTTTTCTTCCTTTCCATGTCTCTCACTTCTGCCCTTTCCTTCCCTTCCTCTCCTCCATTCAATGCTTCCCAAACTCTACTGCACTCTTGAACTTGAACTTACTGTAGCAAACACAAATCTGTCTTTCGAATGTTTTTCTTGTAAAGGTTTCCTGTATTGACTAGAGTTTACCTTGGTTAAAATCCAAACTTTGACTTAATCTTTTTTGTCGAGTATAAAGAAGAGCAAACACAATTTTTCTTAAAACTTTTTTCTCGCCACGGAACAGTCGATACAGACACGTTTTACAGTTTTTATATAAAGAATTTTGAATCGTTCACGGTACCTAAATAGCTAATAAACTATAGCTTATTTACTGATTATTTTTGTTTGAATGCTGAGATACATAATTACGGCACACGTTATAGACTTAACTATCACTACATACAGTGCAACACAAATGCTAGAAAATTTTCTATTAAATACAATTGCCCTTACATATGGAATTCAATTGCTCCAGCTATTAAAAATGCCAACTCGCTGTCCATATTTAAAAAAAATATAAATTAAACTTACTTGAAACGTACAACTGATCACTGAATCATCATTTTTTGTTTTTCATTTTCAAAAACTTCCCCTATATTAGGATAATAATATTTTTATTACTTCCCACCCGTATTTATATTTGTATATATTGTAATATTGTATCTGTATATATTGTAATTTTTTTCGTAACTAATTCTAGTGGCCTACCATAAGCTAGCTTCTTAGGTCTCTAGCGCAAAATTCATGAGTTGTATCATATTTTTGTATTAACAAAAACTGATTATCGATGCACATGTAATGTATATCTTTATGGCGAAATAAATCTATTAAATCTAAAAATCTAATCTAATCTAAGAGATTAATAAATGCAACGTTGTCAAGTGTTGATAGTCTGCATCCCTTAATGCAAAGCCGGGCCTATTATTAAACTGTAGATCAAAACAATCTACTCTTTAACATATTAAAAGGGAACATACGTTTTTTTTCAAAAATGACTTACGAGAAAGAATTATTACCATATAAAATACAATTTCGCATTTGTGCCACTAGTTCTTCGCTGTTACCATGCATTTCGCCATACGCCTAGTTAGAAGGGCACTAGCGCCTGCATTTCGGAAACGCATTATACAAAAACAGGTGCTGCACCTTTCAGTTCGGATGTGTTAGTTTGTGACGAACTACACACGTTCGACAGCTCATGCGTGAGCACAGGGGTAAATTTGAAATTTGAATTTTTATCTTAAAACTTGCCTAGTTTTAGTACAGCACACTGAATATCTTACAGTAGCACTGTACTTCAATTTTCTCTTTCACAAACACGTGCAACACGCTCGTGGAATATTTTTGCTGTTGAAAATTATGTTAGTTTGTGATGTCATCAATAGTTGTGCTCGCCCGTCGTTAATTAAGTTTTTCATCTATTATATAATCATCAAAAACGCTTTTACAGTATTAACTGTGTTAAAATGTATACTTTTTATCGGACTTGAAAATGAGGTAGTATATGAAAAATCATCCTGTCTTCCTTTAAATGATGTCAGATTTTGTTAATTCAGCTAATCATTTAGATGGCGACACTTGTCCTGCAAACACTTACCGATCATATGGTTATGTACACAATGCAAAACATGCCCTGCCACCTGCTGACAAGAAAAGAGATACATTGTAATCCAGCGTTCTTGTCTAAATCATTATTATAAGAGATCACTATCACATTCTCAAAGTCACATTATCTCTATGTAGGAATCAATGGTGCTTAAAGGAAAACAGGATGATTTTTCATATCGCATCCTATTTTGAAGTACAGGCAAACGAGCTCCTCAACTAGTGACGACATCACAAATGAACATAATGAACAACACAAACATTCCGCGAGCGTGTTGCACGTATTTGGAAAGAGAAAATTGAAGTACAACGTTCAGTGCGACATACAAAAAGTTGGCAAATTGTAGTTTACGCAGGAGATCTCGGACGTGCGCACTACGTCACAACTGAACATCTCTGAACTGAGAGGTACAGCTCAAGTTTTGTGCAGCGCATTTCCGATATGCAGGAGCTAGTGCTCGTCTAATAGCGAATGGCGAAATGCATGTAAGAGCGACGAACTAGTGGCGCGAACGCGATTGTACGTTTCTGTGGTAATAATTCATTCACATAAGTCACTCTTGAAAAAAAAATGCATGTTCCATTTTAACATTTTATAAGGCAGATTCTTTTGAGCTATAGTTCTGTTTACTTTTCACAATGTTGATTTTTGTATTTCTTACACTGTATTTTTATTTAGGTGGACAATTGCATGAAAATGACCACAACTGGTCGAAACGTACAGATGTTTCTGTCTGAATAAAAGCCATGTCTTTACTTAAGTTGGTGTTGGTTGTTATTGTCACTTTACAAAATACATTCTTTAATTTTCATTGTAAGTTTTAAGCTAATTCTTCCAGTTCATCTAAGTGGAAATATGAACGAGATTAGAATGTACGTTTCTGCCAAAGCTAACCCTTTTGGCAGACTAACCCTTTCCCACTTCTCTATCAGGATACAAGTTCTTCTTCAATTCTGGCAGCCAAACGAAATGTTATGTACTTCGTTGTGCTATTGTGTAAAACGTGGTTGTTTTGGATAAATTTTGCAATTGTATTTTGTTAGTTGTGGAAAAATAAATATTGCAGCATTACTGTAAGCTTGAAATTGCTAAAAACTTGCTCTGAACCCAGATAATGGGAATTTCCAAATCGTATATATTAATTTCGCTGGTATATATATATGTGTGCGTGTGCGTGCGTGCGTGCGTGTGTGTGTTTGTGTTTGTGTGTGTGTGTGTGTGTGTTGTGTGTGTGTGTGTGTGTGTGTGTGTGTGTGTGTGTGTGTGTGTGTGTGTGTGTGTGTGTGTGTGTGTGTGTGTGTGTGTGTGTGTGTGTGTGTGTGTGTGTGTGTGTGTGTGTGTGTGTGTGTGTGTGTGTGTGTGTGTGTGTGGTGTGTGCGTGCGTGTGTGCGTGCGTGTGTATATATATGATTCGAGGCTACAGCTCGGACGACGGCACCATTTGTGGCGATCTATGCATCAAACGAAAGGTCTCGATCTAGTGTCGTGCCACTGGGGGTTCATTTTTCGAATCTAGCCCACCGGAACGAACGGGTGGTGGAAAACATCCAAAATGGCCATTTTTCGCCTGTTTTTGCAAAAAATTGCAAAACTTATACCTCATATTTCTAGAGAACGGGAATGGGCTGGGAGTGGTGTGAATAATGGTTAGATAGCCCATTCAGCGGTGGGTGTGGAAGGCGTATTTAGAATTCGCGAGAGGACCTCGGTGTCCCGTAACGGACGTTTTCCCGGACAAAACTCCCGATTTTTTCGAAATTTTGTTCAAACAGCCTATAGAAAAAAACGTTCTAGTGGCGCTTAGTGTGATTCTCGGAAGGAGATACACGGCTCTTGAGAAAGAGGAAGAACAGGGCTACACGATGATGTGGGCTGCATTTTAGTACACGTCCACCAAGAGGAGCAGCGAGGAGCTAATTAGATGTTCTATTTTTGGCAATTTTCGCTTCGAAAACTGCTGACGCAAAGCCATTGTTCTGACGTCATCCATTATACTCTGTCTACAACTTTAATTCACTAAAGCTGCTGCTGCTGACTAGGTAGGATGTTTGCGCATTATTGGTTATAAGTGTATTTATGCGCAAAATTGTTTTGCGGGGCCTTTGCTAGTTTTCTGATATTTTTTATGCAATCATCTGTTTTGAAGACCCAGATAAATGTGTAACACGTTTTAGATCTTCAAGCAAGTAATGTCTGCGGCTTTCTTAAGACTGAGTCGCTGCTTAAACACTTGAAGAATCTTGACTCTCAGACTTGCTATTATGTAAACTAAAGTTTGAGTGCTTGTTGTATAATCAGTTGTGAAACATTGACACGTTTAAACGTCTACAGTGATGGATGATGGTAACATTACACTAATCGAAAACAGGTTAGAAACTCGTGTAACTGCAGACGAAAAAGAAAAACAGCTTAGGAAAAAAATCCACTTCATTTTTTTGTATTTGTGGTAACAGCCTCTTTGACGCTGTCTTCTTCATTCCACGTATCATTCCTAAGTCGTCATTAGTTTGTAATGCAATTTGCAGGTTACAATTAGCATAATCATGATAGCCGTCGTCATTGTCATCGTCATCGTCATCGTTACATCATCGGCATCGTCATCGTCGTCGCCGTCATTGTCAACACCATCATCACCGTCGTCATCATAATCATCAGCATCGTCGTCATAATCGTCATCGTCGTCATAATCGTCGTCGTCGTCGTCATCATCATCATCGTCGTCGTCGTTATCATCATCATCATCATCATCATCTATTTTTGCCATCATTATCCTTATGATCACCATCATCATCATCGTCGTCATCGTCGTCATAATCGTCGTCGTCGTCGTCATCATCATTATCATCATCATCATTATCATAATCATCATTATCATCCTCATCTATTTTTGCCATCATTATCCTTATGATCACCATCATCATAATCGTCATCATTATCGTTAGCTTTATCGTCGTCATCGCTTGTCTCTACCATCTTGTTTTTCGTCCTTTTCTTTTTTCTTCATCATCAACAGCAATAGCATCCGCACAGAAATAAAAGCGCTGTTGTCATGGTTACGAACAGTTGTATTGCCCTGGCATAAGAATGGGGACTTATGACGTCATTATTATCATAAAGGTGCAAATGGCCGCCTTTAATTTCTAGCGAAAGTCCAAAATTTTGTTGGACAATCACAAGTTCAAACACACCCTACGTGATGACAAGACTAGACTTCCTGACCGTTTGCATGGGTTAGTCTAGTGATTCCAGGTGCGCAGAAGGAGCTGCGCAGATTAAAAAACCGGCATGCGGATGTGCACGAAAACCAAATCAGAGAAATCCCAGAGCATTTTGTTTTGAAAGCTGTTCTCGACGCCTTATCAGACACGATCAGTGCTTAGGCGCAAGATTGCTACTTTTTAACATCCTCAGTCAAGTAATCACTTGTTGCGCTTAAATGGCCGCTGGCTGCTTAACGTGATAAAATCTTTACGGCTTGATTTTCGTATTCGATTTGGCCCTCAATCTGATTTTTGTTGCTCCACCCATGAACTATGTAGTACAGGGACAGAGGTAGACATACTAGGCTAGCTGTTGGATTTGCATGGATTCCTCTCTTCTGTTAGGAAAGGCTGAAAGGAGCACTTGTTCAGTTTATTTGATTACCACACACGCTTCTCGCTTTTCACCGCTGAATGTTTTCGGTAGGCGAGTGTTTTGCACGTAGAAAATGCGGTTAATAATGGAAGCTTTTGTCACTGCGTTTCTGCTGTTGACTCGCGATGCGGGTGCAAACGATCTGTCTTTTTCCCGAAAAAAGTTTCTGTCTCCTGACTTTGCACCTTGTAGGCGGTGGTATTTTGACTGATGGATTGACTTGCTCTCACTGTAACCGTGTTTATTTATTGAAATGTACCTACTTATTTAACTACTAAAATATATACAGTCAACCTCGGATATAAGGCCACCTCGGGACCGCAAAAACCGCCCCTTATATCCGATGTCCCTTATAGCCGAAGTTGAGTCAGACCGAGGGTGTATCTAGACCTGTACTTTTCTGTACTTTTATCCATATTTTTATGGATTATTGCTACACATTCAGTGCAAACGGTATGTAGGAAGCTCCTTCAGTCATGCGAGATGTATGTGACCGCGGAAACCGGGCTGTTCGAAGGCTGAGTTTGCGAAAAATTGTGGTTAAAATCGATCAATTTCGCTTTGATCAGAGTCCCTTATATGTGAGGTAATTTACCTGAGTTTCTATTACGCGGGACCTGAAGATATCGTCCCTTATATCCGAAAGTCCTTTATATCCGTATATCCGAGTACCTTATATACGAAGATTTTTACATGGGAAAAACCTTACGAAAAATCGGGACCGGTGTTGGTGGTTCCTTATAAGCGAGTACATTATACCCGAGGTTGACTGTACAGTGCCAAGTCTAACATCCGTATATACCACGTAGTTTTTTGTCACGAAAGCTCACGCTCCTCGAATTTATTTCAGTGTTTGCGAAAAATGCTAGAAGGAATGTTAGTGTGATACGCGTCTTTCGTTAAATTAGTTTAAAGTTTTTTTCTAGAAATGAGTTCAAGTAGCGCGCGCTTACGGAAAACCACGAAGCAATTACGGAAAATTACGAATTCAACCAGACAAGTGAATAGCGGCTACTATGCACCGCGCTCGAATATTTGTATACAGCGGTAATATAAACTAGCTTTTTGCTTTACAGACAGTTTTTTTGCAAAATTCTTTGTTATATTTTGCCAAATTTAAATGATAACAGTGAAATAAATCCAACATGCTAAGTGACTTGTCTTTTCCTTTAATAGATTAGATTAATAACTAATTAGCCACTCGGAATTAACACTTAATTCTGATGACAATTAATTCAATGTGAAAAAATATTCTTATACTATATATATAGTATATATATTATGCCTAGTATATATATATATATATATGCCTAGTTTTAAGGCAAGATATATAAGAAAATCAGCAACGGTTGCAAAGAATTGTTTTCTATTCATTTTGTGCCAATAGACAAAATTGAAAAAAACAATACTTTAAAACAAATTATAAGATAGTGAGACAAGCTTGTGACGTACACTGGAACCTATGCACAACACAATTAGCACAATCATGTCATTTAAGTCAAAGTCAAATAGTCAAAAGACAAAGACAAAATTTATTTACAAAGACAAAATTTATTTACAATCCCTCAGTTAACAGACAACATTAGCACAAACGACTATTTAGCGACTTACACTTACAAGTAACATAACAGACTACACAACAATACAACACACAAACAACATGTAGGTATATACACTGACACTGGCAGTCGCTAGACTCGAACTCAAGACTGCGTGGTTGTAGTCCGAAATCTAGACCACTCGATCCGAGGATCGCTCCTGTAAATGGGACAGCATTAGGCTTTAAAGATCTACGGGTATGAAAGAAAATCTTGCGACGGTGTTAACGCTAAGTTTGGAAGGTGTTAACACTTTTTCTAACGGGAAAACTTTGTACAGCCGGGAAAACTTCTAATATGACAGTTTGTAATCTTTCACCTTTATGCTTGAATTAAACTAATTTCCCTTCATTCACAAAATCACGTTTTTGCAGTTGCCGCAAAAACGGAAGTAGGAAACGGAAGTGAAAAAAAATTAAATTGCAACTTTAATTATCGACAACTCTTAATTGAATATAGGATCTATAACAAAGCGACTTAAATTAGATGAGGCGAAATCTGTTTTTGAAACGATCTGTGTTTACGAAATAACAAAATCTCTGCGTTATTGACATCGTATGTCTGAACAAAAAACTAATTAATAATTAAATAAAGATAATTAAAGAAGCAAATAATTATTCAACAATTTGAGGAATACTTTTGTTTTGATAGCCGTTGCTTATTGACTCGCTGTTCGTAGTTTTGGGAATGTGTTAAGAGGTTTTAAAGACGGAGCCTTGCTCTGCACAAATCTAATTATTATTATGTAATTATTAACTAACTAATTTGAAACTTTGCTATAAAAAAATTGCAATAGAAATTGTTTTTTCCTAATATTGCTAGATTCATAAGCTTCTGTAAAATTAAATCATATGATGAGTTGCCATCTTGCAGGGAGCGTCATTATCCATCTAATTTATGCTGATGACATTCTCTTACTTGCAACTTCGGTTCCAATGCTTCAAGATCTTCTGAATATTTGCTCTAGTTTTGCTAATCTTCATAAAATTGATTTTAATTCGACAAAAAGCAAATGTCTACATTTCTCGCCTTATCAATCAATCAATTTATTTCACTCCAGCAATACATATACAATACATCAACATACAATATTATTGAAACAAAAAGAAACAGTATAGGTAAAAAAACGTCGGTGAAGTTAAATTAACCAAATAAAAGAGTTGCTGTATGACACCTTGAAAGCTTGGCTTGTTAGGGTGGCAGAAATGCGTGAATGAAATAATGGTTAGGGTCAGAAGAAATGATGGAATGGAAAAAATGTAAGATTAGGGATAGAAAGAAGGAAGGGAGGGAAGGACGAGTGAATGAAATAATGGTTAGGGTGAGAAGAAATGATGGAATGGAAAAAATGTAAGATTAGGGATAGAAAGAAGGAAGGGAGGGAAGGACGAGTGAATGAAATAATGGTTAGGGTTAGTAGACATGATGGAATGGAAAAAATAGTAAGATTAGGGATAGGAAGAAGGAAAAGAGGAGAAGAAACGACCACAAAGCACGTTGTACCTGGTAAAGTTTTCCTTGGTGATGCTGCATTGCCAGTAACGTATTCAGGAGAAACATCTTGATCATGTAATATGCACTATTCTAAGCGACAACTGTGACATTCAAAACCAGATTAGTTTTTTTTATTCACTGATTAATAACTCTTTAATCAGAAAATTTTCTGTGTTCAGATGGTGTCTAAATCATGCTATTTAAGAGTTATTGCTGCACCGTTTAATGTATGTCTTTATGGACTAATTATAATAATGGTGGGATAAATAGACTGCGTACACGACAGTGACATTAGAAAACTGTTTTGTTTAAAGTACCATTGCGGTGTTTCTGGCATGTGTGTAAACCTATCTACGATGGCAGTGTTTCTGGCATGTGTGTAAACCTATCTACGATTGCAGTGCTTCTGGCATGTGTGTAAACCTATCCACGATTACAGTGTTTCTGGCATACGTATAAACCTATCTACGATTGCAGTGTTTCTGGCATATGTTCAAACCTATCTACGATTGCGGTATTTCTGGGTACTAACTTATCTGTGCCACATTTTAAGTCATATTTTCAGAAGATCATGATATAGCGTTCGAGATAGGTTGCTACTGTACACTGGCAATAGTATTATAACTGCTATTGTTAATTCACCACATCGACAAAGTGTATAAAGACAAAGTGACGAAATTCGCCTATTGTTACGTACTTCATTTTTGCAATTAGCGGCTACGCTGGCGGCATCTAACGCAGAGGATCAAAAACTTTTGTGGCCGTTTGACAATAACGAACAATGTTGGACATCGACTGTCGGCTCTTGATTTTTTATGAAATGGAACTAATTATTACATAATTAGTCTCTAAAAATTTATTTAACTCTTACGTTACTAACGATGTATATACATTTAATCTTGCAATTTTTTATTTCATTGGATTTTATTTCGTTTTAGGACTTTATTTTGTATTTATAGTTACCGAAATAAAAAATTGAATTGAGTTAAATTGACCAAGCTCATGAAAACAGCAAGAGGTAAACATAATTACCGACTGTACCAATTTTCTCTTGTCTGTGTGGATGAATTGAAGTTTTTGCTGTACTCCCCCGGCTGTATACTTCTGCTTCGCTGATTCTTTAGTCAAACAAGCGAAGCTTAATTAAACGTGCTTAATACGAACGTGTAAACGTACCGAACACATGGGCGCCATTTTGAAATTTTCGTTACAAGTTCACGTAGTGATTGAAGTACACGGAGTAAATTTATTTTTTGGGGAGTCTAGCGGGGTCGGATTATGACCTTTTTGGGCCCGTAGGCTAGGCTAATGAAATTATGGGTGCCATCTCACAAGGTGGCACCCTAAACCGTATTTAATATGTTTGCTTGTCATATATATATATTTTAGCAACATTTACATAGCTTGAA
>JAQGDQ010000591.1:65023-75023 GCA_030141605.1 Tubiluchus corallicola
GCTGATTGCTCTCTATTCTGTCACCATTCTTTTGCTCATTGGGTAGCTTCAACTTCCTTGTATGGCAAATAATTCAATACATGTCTGGATCAGATCTGGATCATATATGGATCTAGTCATAGTATGGATATGGCACAACAATTTTGGACGACATATGAATCAAACATTGCTTACTAAAATTGTTGCTCGACGTTGATAGGGTGACATCTTTGTTACGGCTATGGTAACAATAATTTCAAAGCACTTGTGAGGGAAAGCACCATATTGAAAGCAACGTGTTGAAAACGACATATTGAAAAAGCACATTAAAACAACATATTGTGAACAACATGTTGAAAACAACATTGAAAACAGTATATTAAAAACAACGTATTGACAGCAACTTATTCGAAAACAACATATTGAAAAAGAACATATTGAAAACAACATGTTGAAAACAGCATTTGAAGAGTGATGAAAGCGAGTGGTCTCTAGAATAACTATAGATAGTTATTATTATTAGTGTATCTGTCAAAATCAGCGTATTTTTGTAATCTATCATAAAATTTGTAATTTGAAAATATAGAACAAGGCTTCCTTTCAAACGAAAGGACAGGACCCGCATGTTGGGTTTATCTTACTGTTATTTTTTGAATCTTAAAAAGTATATATAACAAAGAAATTTGCAAAAAAACTGTCTATAAAAAAGAAGTTAATTAACACTAATTCACTTGAAAGTTATGACGTAACTGGTGGAAGTCGTATCCGTTCAGTGTAAACGCATTTGACTTTTCGTAAGCGAGAGCTGTTTAAACTAATTCAGACTTCTACAGCTTACCAAATGCTCATGCAAGAATATCACAAAGTTAGCTGTCTATTTTTTTGTAAAATTATTAAACATTTGACGGAAATTGACAGTGCACTGCTTTTCTTCACCCGATGAATGACGTCACTGGTGGAGAAATGGACGACGTCATCGGTGGAGAAATGGGCGTTCAAAATGGGCCCCCAAGCGTGAAATGATCGAAACTTTAAAAAGACTTTACTAGTTACACGAGTAGCTTATCGCACTTTTATTGCTAAATCCTTTTAACATTTTTCCCGAATGTCCTAAATTTGGCCTTTCCTTTAAGATGTTTTACAGGAAATTCTATCATCGTGTGCGGCCCAGACTTCTATTAATGAAAATTCAATCAGTAATCTCAAGCTGATGGTTCGATGAATGGTGGCCGCCTGCTGTCATGTCGTGTGAGTTTTCGGATTCATCGTACGGACAGCCTAAACGGAAAATAATGGCTCTTTTTTGAGTTGTGATCAGTGATATCTGTCCGGGAGAATAATGGAAGTTCACAACTTATTGGGAGAAAAGCTCGTTTATTGTACGACTAAGAAACGATGATGCCAGTGTTGGATTCACAGCTATCGTTGGCACATTCCAAAGTTACTCGTCGTCATGATCGTGATGTTTTTTTAGTTAAAAGCAACACAACTTCATTAAAAATTTTACATCAAAAAGTTAAAAGTTGAAAATCACGCCAAACGTTTCGACTAGCTGCTGCTGTCATCAACAGTGGTAAATTCACAAACCAGTTTGAATAGACATTATGTAGTCTATTATGTGTAGTCTATTGTGAAGCCTTATAATATGCCCTATTATGCACTAATTAAGTAGTTGAGAGAAGCTAAATAGAAGCCAACCAAAAGTTCAATTCCTCTAAGTTTTAAAATATAAATTTTTTAAACTTTTAAATTTTAAAACGTAGCTGTTTGTTACTACATCACTTTCTTCTGGTCTGCTTAATCATTACTTATTTGGCTTTTATAAATACACAATTAGTGCATAATTCATTGTATCGATTTCCTTTCTACTGGTCTGCTTATTCATTACATATTTTTCTTCTGTTAACTATTTTATTAGTACATACTAGGCCCTGCGTATATGAATTGGTTATATGTTTGTAAATTTACCACTGATGATGACAGCAGCAGCTAGTCGAAACGTTTTACATGATTTTAAATTTTTAATGTAAAAGTTTTTAACAAAGTTATGTTTTTATGTGCCTGTGATAAAAATTCAACGTTGTTTGTTTGTTTTTTGTAAAATAATCAAGTATTATTCATCTGTCAACAAACAATATATAATAAAATACATTGGTTTGAGTTGTAATCAAGTGTCTTACGAGTAGCGAAGAACAGCCTTTTGCTACCGGATGTACAATAATATCATAAGGAGCTTAGAGGAAAAATTGGGATTAGCGTCATGGCAGTAGCTAGTTGGGCCGCGGGCACTAAAAGCTACAATTTGCACCCTTGAGGGTTACTGCTTACCAGACAGTGACGTCACTACCGTCTGCACGTTTCCAATCCATTTTTCGACATTTTGATTTATCAACACTTCAAGAAGGCGCAAGGCAATTAGGAAAAACTGACAGAAATTGCTGTCATATTCGCGAAATATTTCTTCCAACAAGAATGCCGGGCCCACGAGCTACCCCTGAGGGACGCCATTAAAAAATTGCGCGCAATTTGTAAAGTGTTAACGATTGTCCTTGTTTATTTCTTCGATTTTTTTTCTCTTCTAGGTCACGTTAAAAGTAAGCGATCAGTACAAGAGCAGCGAATACATTTTCTCTCTGCTCCGCGAGAAATTACGAGCAATCCGTCTGGGTCTGCGAATAGCACCTGGAATTATCCTATTTGAATACACAGGTAAACAACAGCTGTTCACTGATGCATCTATAGTCTTTTTATTAGTATTATGATTCTTTATTTTTAAAAACTATGTACAGTATACATTCCCTCTATTTGTAGAGATATGTTTAAAATTTCTAGAAACATTTACAACGTATTAAACCTATTCATATATATATATATAAAATTTAGAATCCAATGCGTGAGACACATTGAACGACAACGATCATATACAATAGACATAGTTACAAATTATAATCCAACACTACATACATATATAATAAAAGATAACGAACATATTTTAATACTTAGTAACAAAAATTTACACACATTATACACAATGAAAAACACCGAGTACAATTATAATAAACATAATTACCAATTCTAATGTAAATTCAGATAATCATAAATAAAAACAAAACAGCATATAGAAAACACGACGAGAGTTATCACCAACAGACTGTTTATATACGGGCGAAAGACGATAGGAATTCATCCGAGATAAGTTTGCAAAAGCATTTATAGCATTATTATCCCGGCTAGAGAAAACATTGTCCGAATCTAACGTAGGCAGAGTGCTAATAAAATCATTTCTTTTGGCTTGGTTTACTACTGTACATTCAAATAATAAATGATGTACAGACTGAGGGCTTAATAAGCAGTTACATGTGCTATTAGGAGCCTGCCCAATTTTGTACAAAAGTTCCTTAAATTGTACAGACTATGTAATTCAATGTACAGACTATACTCTGATATGTTGCTAAAAAAGTAGTAAGACGTGTAAATAGCAAGATATTGCAAATTAATCTCTAGGCCCAATTGTGATTGCGATTATAATGCGCAATATTTCCAGCAGTTCAAACGATGTAATAATGTAAATGTAAATATATAATTTGAAAATAAAATAAATTCAAATAGATATAAAATTAAAATACAAAATGTGTCAAAGAACTTGGGGATTTTAAATGTTTGCGATATACTTGTAAACTTGTAAACTTGAAACTGTTATTTTTATGTACAAATATCATTAAAATCTACTTCCATCATTGCAAAGGTATTTTAGGTTGATCTGAATATTTATATAATGCATATATTATAATGTATCTATATTAAATGTTTGTTTATTATAACGCTAAATAAGCCTTTTCGTAGTTTCGTTGTGCGCACGCGCAGTTGCTGCAGGTCAAAGGTTAAGTGTACCAGAGCAACGCATCTTAGCTACAACCGTCACGTGACATGTAGGTAAAGCAAAGCCGAGTTGAGTCAGTTGTTTTACGTGGACTTTACTTAATTATGCGTTAGTCTGCGTGGGGTTTGCTTAGGAACAAGAAAAAATGAACTAGGTAAGGTTCTACAACTAGCATTCGTCCCTTTCTTAAATTACCATTACCAAGTGTACACAAATGCATCGTCTGGTCAACTTAATCTTTGACCTTTCCACGATCAGCATCAATTACTGGAACTATGAAAAGGCTTATCGGCGTCTGTTATTGTATAATATATAATATATATACTAATAATACATATAATACATGTGTATATTTATTAATAAGTTTGATTAACATTATTATAAATCATTTCCGGTGGCTTTAATAACCCATGAAATACTTCCTGATCCTCAAAATTGTTAATTTATTGTTTATATAGTTAATTCAAATTGTAAATTTGTTATAAATCATGGCTTCTGCCTATGTGTCAATTGTTTTAATAAGTTAGATCAATTTTGCTTATATTTATAATGCTGGTCACGTGGATAATTATACTGACACATATTCTTGTTACTTTTGCTTTGTGCTTCTACCTCAACATGGTTTTGGTTCAAATGTACATATTGACTCAAATTTTTTTGTTTTTTGCCATTCTGTTTTTTTCGTTTGGTTGTTTACACGATTTGATTCAAATTTAAGGAATAAATTAACTTGCGTCGGTATTTTTTTGACTAATTATTTCAGCGTTTTAAAGTAAAAGTTAAAAGGAAATTCAAACTTGAGACAATGATTGGTAATAAGCTTATTTATTGATTTTTTTGCTGACAACAGTAATGATGTCATCAAATGGACGCCATATTTGGTTGTGCAAATGAACGCGGCTTTACTAACGTCATTAACAACAACTGCTTCATTTGCGTGACCCATTCATGGGGGTTACGCTGCATATTTATACAATCCATCATAACTCGTTGACCACACACTGACCGGCGGTCAAGCACCCATTAATTCGTGTTTGTTCTTGCAATCTTGCAGATCACAAGAAGCGTCACAAGCGGTTGACGACGTTCACAGACATGAGTTTGTTTGATTTCGACTGGCACACGCTCATCATCACCGTCACGGCTGACAAGATCAGCTACGCCATCGACTGTGGAAGCCAGAAGAGCAAGACGGTGAAGAGGGCGTTTCCTGCCATGCTGGACATCAGCAAGAACTGGCTTCAGATTGGAAATAAGAACAGAACGAGAGACAGATTCACGGTAATTGTTAAATAATTAAAGGAAAACACCACAAAATCTTAGTTCAAAACAGTAAATGTAAAAATAATTAAAGGAAAACACCACAAAATCTTAATTCAAAACAGTAAATGTTAAATAATTAAAGGAAAACACCACAAAATCTTAGTTCAAAACAGTAAATGTAAAAATAATTAAAGGAAAACACCACAAAATCTTAGTACAAAACAGTAAATGTTAAATAATTAAAGGAAAACACCACAAAATCTTAGTTCAAAACAGTAAATGTTAAATAATTAAAGGAAAACACCACAAAATCTTAGTTCAAAACAGTAAATGTTAAATAATTAAAGGAAAACACCACAAAATCTTAATTCAAAACAGTAAATGTAAAATAATTAAAGGAAAACACCACAAAATCTTAGTCAAAACAGTAAATGTTAAATAATTAAAGGAAAACACCACAAAATCTTAGTTCAAAACAGTAAATGTTAAATAATTAAAGGAAATCTTATCAAAACAGTAAATGTAAATAATTAAGGAAAACACCACAAAATCTTAATTCAAAACAGTAAATGTAAAATAATTAAAGGAAAACACCACAAAACCTTAGTTCAAAACAGTAAATGTTAAATAATTAAAGGAAAACACCACAAAATCTTAGTTCAAAACAGTAAATGTTAAATAATTAAAGGAAAACACCACAAAATCTTAATTCAAAACAGTAAATGTAAAATAATTAAAGGAAAACACCACAAAATCTTAATTCAAAACAGTAAATGTTAAATAATTAAAGGAAAACACCACAAAATCTTAGTACAAAACAGTAAATGTTAAATAATTAAAGGAAAACACCACAAAATCTTAGTTCAAAACAGTAAATGTTAAATAATTAAAGGAAAACACCACAAAATCTTAATTCAAAACAGTAAATGTTAAAATTTAATAATTAAAGGAAACCACCACAAAATCTTAGTTCAAAACAGTAAATGTTAAATAATTAAAGGAAAACACCACAAAATCTTAGTACAAAATAATGTACTGTATTAAATATTGGGAACAAGGTATTTTTCAAAAATGACTTACGTGAAAGAGTTATTACCACAGAATGGTAATTTTGCGTTCACGAACCTAGTTCTTTGCTGTTACGTACAGTTCGCAATTCGTTAGTTAGATGGCCAGCATTTTGGAAACCTGGTGCTGTACCTCTTAGTTCAGATGTGTTAGTTTGTGACGAACTACACACGTTCGACAGCTCATGCATTTGCACAGCGGAAAATTTGAAGTTAGAATTTTTGTCTTAAAACTTGCCTAGTTTTAGCACAGCACACTGACTATCCTACAGTAGCACTGTACTTCAATTTTCGCTTTCCTAAACACATGCAACACGCTCATGGAATGTTTCTGCTGTTGAAAATTATGTTAGTTTGTGATGTATTCACTAGTTGGGCTCGCCCGTCGTAAATTATGTTGTCATCGGTTTTTGGCATTATCATAGGTGTTAAAATGTATTCTTTTTTACCGTACTTCAAAATTGGGTGGGACATGAAAAATCATCCAGTTTTCCTTTAAATGTATAATGTATGAACGTCATGATTTAAAAAAGTTACGTATAATGAAGTTTAACTCAATTGAGGGGGCTGTACCAACATCTAAACGTTGCTAAAACCTTTTAGCAACGTAACTGAGCCAAGTTTCGGTCACGCCACACATATTTACGTCGAGCAGGCCTAGTCGTTTAAGGTGAATTTTCACTTTCCAGCGTATTGAATTGTGCCAAAACTCAAAAACCATAATTTAAATAAACAGAATAATTTATTAAACATTAAAAAGTGTGAAAGTGTGGAAATTTAAAAACGTATTTGCTTGGTAGCTGACTTCTTTATGTTAACTTTTTGTGCCAAAATATTGAGATTACGTTATTTTAGAATCATTTTTCGACGTTTTTTAAAACAGTCTAATGTCGTCTCAACACGTAGTCAAATAGTGTATGTTAATTTCTAAAACAGCTTTTTATTGTAAGTTTTATAAAAAAAAAGTTATCATGGCTGATGTCGCCGTTTAGACCGAATTTTCATTACTTTTTATTTTAATTGATTTATTGTGCTCATAAAATAAATTCAGGGATGCTGACATTAATTAATGAAAGCAGTCGGTAATTGGTAGTCATACAGACGCAAATCTGGGAAGCCATATTAATGATCTGATGATTTTTAAAAGGGAAATCTGTCAGAAAGTGTCAGTTGCATAATCGGAATAAAGCATTTATTTGTTTTTTGTCAATTTTCGTTCAAAAAGTTTGAGGATCTGGAGTATACGAACTGAACAGACAGCTTTACGATTATCTGATTTAAAAAAGCTTTTACAATTTTGAAAAGCATCGAAAACTGTAAAGGAAATTACCTACCGTCGTGGGTATTTTAATTTTTGTTGTATAGCTTTATCCGGACTTCATTTCAATTTCTAAAATTCTAGTACATCTATTAGTGTTCTTGCTGATTTGGTTTTGTTGTTTGTCTGTCTCTTTGTCTGTCTCCAGGTGTCTGGTGAAAGGAAAACTAGCTAAAATGTGATTGTTCATTTTTAGTGGTTCTTTGTGCGAACTTTCTGACCACCCTGTACTCTATTGTCATTAACTGCACCTATTAAGCTGTTCACTGTTGGTCATCATCATGTGTTCTTGTGACTGTTCATTTCTAGAGGTTACTTCCAAAACTGCAAACTTTCTGACCACCCTGTACTCCATTGTCATTAACTGCACCTATTAAGTTGTTCACAGTTAATTAGCTGTCATCATGCGTTCTTGTGATTGTTCATTTCTAGTTGCTGTCTCCCCCGGGGGTGAGTTTATCACAGTCAGTTTTTTATGGCAATTTTTTCTGGCGTGTCCAAGTGGTGCTCGTGTCCTGCGGTGCTCGTGTTTATTTTTCCCAGCCGTTTCTCTGAAGTACCACTTGTCCTTGTGAATGCTGAATGATTTACAAGCTCCTCTCTACCCAGAAAATCTGCTGTCAATTTTGCACATACGGGGCGGTCCGAAAATTTTATGCATATGTACTGGTACTGTTAATTTCTTAAAACAAAACCGGATCCAATTTTAAACTGTAGGTCAAAGCAATCTACTCTTTAACCCTTTCATACCCGTTGTATCCCGTGGGATACGAGAATATTTTCTGCCTTTAAAATTAATAAAATATTAAAACTGACAGTTATTTGATCTGTTAATAGTTATTTTGATTTAAGCCAATAACAATAGACTAAAAATGGCAAACTAGAAAATCTACATAGCATAAAAAACTGCGCAAGGTACAGTACTTTAGAGACGACTTTGTACAGATCTGCATAGCATGCATACTAAATGTCTTAAATACTTTAAAAAATTATCAGCAGTTGCAAAATGAAGCACATTTTATGCTTCCATTGAATCCCAATGTATCCTGTGGGATACAGGCTATATTTAGCACGCGGGCACAGGTAGGAAAAAAATTATTGTGTGTAAACAAGATGGACATACTGAACAAAAGTATCAAGCCAAAAATTTATTCTTATTAAAAAAATAATTTGGGACTGAAAGGGTTAAAACATTGAAAGGAAACATACTGTTTTTTTTTTCAAAAATGGCTTACGTGAAAGAATTATTACCACACAAACACATTTTCACGTTAGCACCACTAGTTCTTCGCTGTTACATTCATTTCACCGTTCACCGTTCGGAAACGCATTGCACAAAAACAGGTGCTGTACCTCTCAGTTCAGATGTGTTAGTTTCTGACGAAACGTTTTCAACTTATGAGGAAACATACTATTTTTTTTCAAAAACGACTTACGTGAAAGAATTATTATCACATAAACATAATCTTCGCATTCGTGCCACTAGTTCTTCACTGTTACATGCATTTCGATATTCGCTAGTTAGACGGGCACTAGGGCCTGCATTTTGGAACCACATTACACAAAAACAGGTGCTGTACTTCTCAGTTCAGATGTGTTCGTTTGTGATGAACTACAGACGTTCAACAGCTCATGTGCAAGCACAACGGCAAATATGAAATTTGAATTTTTATTTTAAAACTTGCCTAGTTTTAGCACAACACACTGACTATCTTACAGTAGCACTGTACTTCAATTTTCGCTTTTGCAAACACTAGCAACACGTTCGTGGAATGTTTTTGCTGTTGAAAATTATGTTAGTTTGTGATGTCATCAATAGTTGGGTTCGCCCGTCGTTAATTAAGTTTTTCATCTATTATATAATCATCAGAAACGCTTTTATAGTATTAACTGTGTTAAAATGTATACTTTTTATCGGACTTGAAAATGAGGTAGTATATGAAAAATCATCCTATCTTCCTTTAAATGATGTCAGATTTTGTTAATTCAGCTAATCATTTAGATGGCGACACTTGTCCTGCAAACACTTACCAATCATATGGTTATGTGCACAATGCAAAACATGTCCTGCCACCTGCTGACAAGAAAAGCTAGCTGGGCTCGCCCGCCGTTAATTGAGTTTTTAATCCATAACTTAATTATCAGAAACGCTTTTGCAGTATTAATTATGTGAAAATGCATACTTTTTATCGGATTTGAAAGTGAACGACACAACCAACTCAGTCAGCCACCCTTATTTTAGAAATTCTATAGTTTCATACATGGCTGGATAAACTAGTGGTTGTCAAATTCATTTCTTGAAATTCATAAAGATGCTAAATACTTGGACACGGTAAAATAATGATAGTTTCACAACAGGAGAACAGAAAAATAAACAAAAATACGATTAAAAGTTAACAAAACTAATGAAAAATCAGTATTAATTAACGTAATATAATTTTAAGCAACTAAAGCATAATGCACATTTAAATGCAAGAATTACGGAAATCAACA
>JAQGDQ010000591.1:80023-97523 GCA_030141605.1 Tubiluchus corallicola
CTCTTTGTTGCTCTCTTCCTTCTCATTTTCAAGAACAGTAAGTGGATTTTTCACCGTCTTACTTGATGAACGTCTAACACTGCAAAAAGGGAAAAAACAGGAGTGCCAAACATGTGATGAAAGTTCACAGAGTTCGTCTCTGAAAGGTTCTATCCTCACGTTTAGTTTTCCGTCTAATTTTAATGAGTTTACGATTTCGGTCATCCGGTAAAAAACCGTTAGTATGAAATGATGGATGGTCTCGCTAACTCATGCCTTTCAGCGCTTTCATGAAAACAGCTTTTTATTCAGACAGCTTTGATGGGAACGCGAGTTGCGTAACTCTTCTGGGTTCGATGATGCAAACACTGAGTTTACTGTTCAACCAGTGGTTCTGAGGTCACAGGCAAGCTTAATTTAGCTGAAAGTTTGATGATAATAAAATTCATTTCAGTATAAAAGATTTCAGACTAAAAGTTTTATGATCATAAAATTCATTTCAATATAAAAGATTTCAGACTAAAAGATTCATGATCATAAAAATTCATTTCAATATGAA
Organism: Tubiluchus corallicola; assembly: GCA_030141605.1. Classification (NCBI taxonomy): domain Eukaryota; kingdom Metazoa; phylum Priapulida; class Priapulimorpha; order Priapulimorphida; family Tubiluchidae; genus Tubiluchus; species Tubiluchus corallicola. The sequence goes on from JAQGDQ010000591.1 coordinate 80,562, forward strand.
AGATTTCAGACTAAAAGATTCATGATCATAAAAATTCATTTCAATATGAAAGATTTCAGACTAAAAGATTCATGATCATAAAAATTCCTTCCTATATAAAAGATATCAGACTAAAAGTTTGATGATCATAAAATTCATTTCAATATAAAAGATATCAGACTAAAAGTTTCATGATAATAAAATTCATTTCAACATGAAAGATTTCAGACTAAAAGTTTGATGATCATAAAATTCATTTCAATATGAAAGATTTCAGACTAAAAGTTTGATGATAATAAAATTCATTTCAATATGAAAGATTTCAGACTAAAAGTTTCATGATCATAAAATTCCTTTCAATATAAAAGATTTCAGACTAAAAGTTTCATGATCATAAAATTCATTTCAATATGGAAGATTTCAGACTAAAAGTTTGATGACAATAAAATTCATTTCAATATGAAAGATTTCAGACTAAAAGTTTGATGATCATAAAATTCATTTCAATATAAAAGATTTGAGAACAATGAGTTTTTTTATAAGTTGTTCTGTTGGAGAAATGTCACTTTTCATAGTTTAGATCAATGGGAACCGATGACATACCTTCGATAAAATCGGAGAGAATCTAAAACTATAACTTAGAACAATCTACGCTACAAAATATTGAAAGGGAACAATACTCTTTTTTTCAGTATTGACTTACGTGAAACAATTATTACCACAGAAACGTAATTTGGCGCGTTAGTTCTTCGCTATTAGACATTAGACCACTCGCTACTTAGACGGGCACTAGCGCCTACGTCTGGGAAACGCGTTGCGCAAAAACGGGTGCTGTGGTACCTCTCAGTTCAGAGGTGTTTGCTTGTGACGTAGTGCACACATTCGAGTGCTTATGCGTGAGCGTAGCAGTAAAGTTGAAATTTGAATTTTAAGATTTTGTCGATGTGTTAAAATGTATGTTTCTTGCCCCAGTTAAAATTGGGTGTGATATGAAAAATCATGCTGGTTTGCTTTAAAATAGCCTCTTTATATTTTTGTTTCAACTATTGTAGAAGACAGATGTAATTATTTTACTTCATTTGAGATAAAATGATTTAAATTAAATGAAATTTCACCTCTCGTATGGCTCTGTGAGTTCAAATTTTCAGAATGGCAATTTTCTTACAATCCAAAGCCGTCATCACTTCGCTGAAAATACATTTTTTAAAATTTTCTCATTCATGAAGCAAATATTTCTCTATTAGAGGTAATCACTTTTTACATTTATTAAAAATTCTTAGGAATTTATTCGTTGCTCGTTGCAGAATAGTAGAAAAGCTGTTTCACATTTAGAACAAAAGCAGATGGCTCTGCGTGCTTTGTTGTGTTTACCACAACGAAGTGTTGACCCTATGTTTAGTGACCTCTAAGACCGCTGCAAGATTTGAGTCTTCGTAGTAGATACTGGAACTAAGGTTTATCGTTAAAATGAAGATAAATAGCCTACATTTTTATTGGAAGACGGCTTGCTTGATCAGCTCAGTTCTCCCAACTCACTGACCTACTACCCGACCTAGCTCATTAACCGCCGCTGGGCTTAACGGCCTATAACTAAATGGCTTCTTTCAACGTACAGGCACCATAACATGTTTCAAGGGTTTACAATCACTGGCTTTTCTTAATCTTTTTATACTTCCACTCGAACTTATCGCCAAAATAACTTAACCCTTTCAGTCCCAAATTATTTTTTTTAATTAGAAAATTTTTTTTGGCTTGGTACTCTTGTTCAGTATGTCCATCTTGTTTACACATAATAATTATATTTTTACTACCTGTGCCCGTGTGCTAAATATAGCCTGTATCCCACGGGATACATTGGGATTCAATGCTTGCTAAACATGATAAAAAGCAAATGCTGATAATTTTTATTAAATTTTTAATACTGACATTTAGTATGCATGCTATGCTGATCTGTACAAAGTCGTCTCTAAAGTACTGTACCTTGCACAGTTTTTTGTGCCATGTAGATTTTTAGTTTGTCATTTTATCACTATTTTTAGTCTATTGTTATTAGCTGAAATCAAAATAACTATTAACAGATCAAATAACTCTCAGTTTTAAAATTTTATTAATTTCAAAAGGCAGAGAATATTCTCGTATCCCACGGGATACAACGGGTATGAAAGGGTTAACGATTGATTCTACTAGGCAAATACATTCCATATTTTACTACCAGAAATCTCCAGAAGATTCATATCAGCTTTATATCAGATCCTGCGTTCGGTTAACTCCATGAACAGCTCGCTAAGGTATCTATGACTCGGGTTAGTGCGCCATGTGGCCACCAGACGGCATTCCACCGCAAGTCGGCTCGACGTAAACGAAGAGGGGCAACTGTTTCGCACAGACCGGATCACACAGCACGAAGCGATGAAAGTTTAAAAAACTAATTAAGCTGCCATATTGACGTGCTGGCGTGTAAGTGATACCCGCTAGTAGTGGCTTTTCGGTACCAAAGAGTTAACAAGTGGCTTCAGGTAACAGCTAGCGATAAAAAATGGCCGACAGCTCTTTGGAGACAGCCAAAGACTGTCCGAATTTATCTAATACTTGCCGAAAAATGTTGCCTCACAATACTAAATAGCGTCACGTGATCAGTTGAACCGATGACGTCAGCGCCAAGTCACATCTTGAAACCATAAGAGCCAATGAAAATACGCGCGGTTGTCAAGATGGCGCTGATGTTGTAAAAATACAAGAAACACTTAAATTCGAATGGGATAGTTAGAGAGATGTTTTTGAACTCCAACGCGTGAATCCTTAAAATGCGAGAATTTATGCTGTCTGCCAGTCATCGAGTGAACAGAGAAGCCATGTAAATTTAGCTGACTTTTACACTCGAACAATTGAAGCTGTCTAAATGAAGTCGTTCTGGCTTACTTGAAATTATTATTATTTTATTTCGTATCGTTACATACAGGTACAGCACATATTACATATACAAAAATATAACAAGGAAAAGATAGTATAAACATACACAAACAAGAAAGAAATTAGTTCGTATAAAATAAACAATTTTTAAATATGATAATGATCGTACATAGTTGTAGGTAAAAATATCGTTAGTTTTCACATACTCTCAATCAATCAGTCAATCAGCCAGCCAGCCAGCCAGCCAGCCAGCCAGCCAGTCAGTCAGTCAGTCAGTCAGTCAGTCTGTCTGTCTGTCTGTCTGTCTGTCTGTCTGTCTGTCTGTCTGTCTATCTATCTATCTATCTATCTATCTATCTATCTATCTATCTATCTATCTATCTATCTATCTATCTATCTATCTATCTATCTATCTATCTATCTATCTATCTATCTATCTATCTATCTATCTATCTATCTATCTATCTATCTATCTATCTATCTATCTATCTATCTATCTATCTATCTATTTCACTCCAGCAATACATATACAATACATCAACATACAATATTATTAAAAAAAAGAAACAGTATAGGTAAAAAACGTTGATGAAGTCAAATTAACCAAATAAAAGAGTTGCTGTATGACACCTTGAAAGCTTGGCTTGTTAGGGTGGCAGAAATGAGTGAATGAAAGAATGGTTAGGGTAAGAAGAAATGATGGAATGGAAAAAAATGTAAGATTAGGGATAGGAAGAAGGAAGGGAGGGAAGGTCGAGTGAATGAAAGAATGGTTAGGGTAAGAAGAAATAATGGAATGGAAAAAATGTAAGATTAGGGATAGGAAGAAGGAAGGGAGGGAAGGATGAGTGAATGAAAGAATGGTTAGGGTCAGAAGAAATGATGGAATGGATAAAAATAATAAGCTTAGAGATAGGAAGAAGGAAGGGAGGGAAGGTCGAGTGAATGAAAGAATGGTTAGGGTCGGAAGAAATGATGGAATGGATAAAAATAATAAGCTTAGAGATAGGAAGAAGGAAGGGAGGGAAGGATGAGTGAATGAAAGAATGGCTAGGGTCAGAAGAAACGATGGAATGGAAAAAATAGGAAAATTAGGGATAGGAAGAAGGAAAACAGGAGAAGAAAAACTCTTCACAGTTAATCCTGCAAACATACATAAAAAGCATTGATAACTAGCATTTTAATATTCATTTTACCACACCTCAAGATTAGCCACACTTTCTTCTTAAGTGGCAGTGATTACCCTTAGTCAAATACAACACTAATTGAATATTGTCGATGCAAGATTTTTGAATGTTCTTTAAAAAATTTAAAAAATAAACCCTCGGGGTTTAAAATTTTAATGCAGGATTATTTCATTTCCTTAGAGAAACAACTCACACAGGAAGTCTCCTGAAAAGATAACAGCTATCCCGGTAGTGAGTCTCTGTGCACGACGTTAAATGTAGAACGCTTATAATGCAAAAGCTGCTGCAAAAATAAAAAAGGAGGTTCTCTGACAGGACTCACTTTAGACCATGCTGTCCGGTCACCCGCAACCTCCCACTTACTCCACGCTGCCCTGTCACCCGCAACCTCCCACTTACTCCACGCTGCCCTGTCACCCACAACCTCCCACTTACTCCATGCTGCCCTGTCACCCGCAACCTCCCACTTACTCCACGCTGTTCTGTCACCCGCAACCTCCCACTTACTCCATGCTGCCCTGTCACCCGCAACCTCCCACTTACTCCATGCTGCCCTGTCACCCACAACCTCCCACTTACTCCATGCTGCCCTGTCACCCGCAACCTCCCACTTACTCCACGCTGCCCTGTCACCCACAACCTCCCACTTACTCCACGCTGCCCTGTCACCCGCAACCTCCCACTTACTCCACGCTGCCCTGTCACCCGCAACCTCCCACTTACTCCATGCTGCCCGGTCACCCGCAACCTCCCACTTACTCCATGCTGCCCGGTCACCCGCAACCTCCCACTTACTCCATGCTGCTCTGTCACCCGCAACCTCCCACTTACTCCATGCTGCCCTGTCACCCGCAACCTCCCACTTACTCCACGCTGCTCTGTCACCCGCAACCTCCCACTTACTCCACGCTGCTCTGTCACCCACAACCTCCCACTTACTCCACGCTGCCCTGTCACCCGCAACCTCCCACTTACTCCACGCTGCCCTGTCACCCGCAACCTCCCACTTACTCCACGCTGCCCTGTCACCCGCAACCTCCCACTTACTCCACGCTGCCCTGTCACCCACAACCTCCCACTTACTCCACGCTCTCTGCCACCCACAACCTCCCACTTACTCCACGCTGCCCTGTCACCCACAACCTCCCACTTACTCCATGCTGCCCTGTCACCCACAACCCTCCCACTTACTCCATGCTGCTCTGTCACCCACAACCTCCCACTTACTCCATGCTGGTCTGTCACCCGCAACCTCCCACTTACTCCATGCTGCTCTGTCACCCACAACCTCCCACTTACTCCATGCTGTCCCGTCACCCACAACCTCCCATGTCTCTGTATTTTTGATATCTAATGGTATGTTGATAAGATCTTTTTGGATGAAATTGATGTAGCGTATATACTTATGTACAAGTCGAATTTTTGGGAGGCGATTTTAAGATGCAATTTTTAGGGTCGACTTATACTTACGATGTCGCTAAAGAGTCGTCCACAATACGAATATGTTGAAATGTTACGACGGATCCTGGCCGCGATATCCTAGGGTTAAAGGCATTACAAACAATTATGCGCGATGAAAGGCCAGGCTGTTTCTCAATATATATATATATTGGACCCCCGTGCGCTCATAGCGGAGGCAAGACGGATGGCACCGCGGCCCACACCGTGCGGCATGTCATTCAACGCCTCACCCATAAACAAAGATTGAATAATAGAGTCAGTCGAAATGACAATTTATTATTGAATATTACACTTTAAATAAGGAATGACCAGCTTACCTACAGGAAGAGAGTTTGCGAGGAAAGCCTGAGAAATGTGAACAGAGCTGCACATGCTACGAAAGACACGACCACTGACAAGGGTCTACAGCAGACCTTTTTATAAGCTCAGGTGTGCACGTGACTAGTGGCTTTTACCAACACAAGATCAGAATACGAGTTTGTGCTAGATAAAGCCACGTTCACATGCACACGATCAAGTTGAGATAAAGCATTTTTTGATTAAGTTGACTGAAAGAAAGAGCACATTTAACCCTCAAAGTCGAAATTACATATTATGTTTTCCTTTCTCAACTTTCAGTTTTGTCACTCATATACCATTGCTATTATTACATCATTTACTTCATCCTCATTTACATTAAGTTACATACAGAAGCATGCATAATTATAATCATTTTTTCATTTAAGTAAGGTGAGTGTGTTAATGATCGTATGGTCGTACACTCACCTCACACTACTCAAATTATTACATCATTTGCTTCATACTCATTTACATTAAGTTATCTACAGAAGCATGCATAATTATAATCATTTTTTCATTTAAGTAAGGTTATCTATCTTACTTATCATCTAAGATTATTTTATTTTAAATTTATTGATATTGTATTTTTTATGTGTGAAAAATAAATTCAATTCGTAGTTGCTGTGGTACACCAACAGCAACTGCGCGTGCGCATAACGAAACTGTGAAAATGCTTATTATGTGGTACATTTTTAGAAGACAGACGTAAAGAGATGGATTATATAGAAGAATATCAGACGATTGACTCGCCTGGGTCTTGTACTGACATTGAGATATTCAATATCCATAGTGAAGGAACCTTCATGGTGTTAGCTTGCGAAAGCAAGAAACAGGTAATTGTTAAAGTTCTGTTAGCTTTTCTAGTGCAGTGAATTTGATTGTAGGTGGCGCCAACACTTTGATTATATTCTGTTGAATGTTTTCTTACATCGTTTTTGCACAATTACCGAAACTAGTCCTTAAAGTTTAAGCGTTCGTAGGAAAATTTATTTTAGCTGTTTTAAGATAATCATCATTATTAATATTTATCTTAAAAAGCCGCGTCTATCTCCTCTGCGTGCGTTTTCTGCGGAACGAGTTTAAAACCGGCCATGCACTGCGTTGAACTGGTACCATGGGCATTAGTACTCCAGTCAACGGCTGAGAATAAATGCACACTTTAAAGTTAGCAAAAGTTAAAAACCGAGTAAAATTTTAGCGATTTTTTGAGTAGAAAATACTTTCTGATTTAGACTTTTGTTAATTTATCTAAGAATTACTCAGACAAAGAGACACTGTACCTCTTTATCTATAATTTATTTATGAAGTATTTAGATACCTAGCTGATCTCATTAATATTAATGTACAAGCGTTATACAACCCTCTGAGTTACAACACCATAAAATATTTCACTTTGTAGACGTGCAAAATCCATACATACAGCCTAATCCAATTAAAAAAACTTCACCTCAATCTTATCCAAAGTTGTATAGAGAAACTGGATAATAGACGTGCCACCCGGTTTAATCATATTAATGCTAATTAGTCGACAAAAACGTTTCATTTTTCTAAAGAATAAATGTGAATGTTTGTCATGTAGGTTGGTGGAATGCAGATGTCTCCCATATACAAGTGGAGCAATGGCAAGTTCTACACGTATCAAAACCTCACTACATCTGGTTCACAATCGTGGAAGTTTTTTACCATCGACGTCGAGGTTGGTATCATCATCGTCATCGTTATCTTCATCATCGTCATCATCATCATCATCATTACCACCACCCTCATCATCATTCCCACCACCCTCATCATCATCATCATCATCACTACCACCAGCCTCATCATCATCATCATCATCATCACTGCCATCATCATGTCATGTAGGTTGGTGGATGCAGATGTCTCCCATATACAAGTGGAGCAATGGCAAGTTCTACACGTATCAAAACCTCACTACGTCTGGTTCCCAATCGTGGAAGTTTTTTACCATCGACGTCGAGGTTGGTATCATCATTGTCATCCTTATCATCATCATCGTCATCATCATCATCATCATCATCATCATTACCACCACCCTCATCATCATTACCACCACCCTCATCATCATCATCATCATCATCATCACCACCACCTTCGTCATCATCATCACTACCACCACCCTCATCATCATCATCATCATCACCACCACTTTCATCATCATCATCATCATCGTCATCATCATCACTACCACCCTCATCACCATCATCATCATCATCACCACCACCCTCATCATCATCATCATCATCACCACCACCACCTTCATCATCATCATCGTCGTTGTCGTCGTCGTCGTCGTCATCGTCATCATCATCATCATCATCATCGTCATCATTGATCATCATTATCATCATCATCTACATCGCCATCACCATCGTCGTCGTCGTCGTCGTCGTCATATTCTTCTTCTTCAGCATTTACAGTATGACTACAAGCAGTATAGATACATAATGTTAAGAATGACATTAATATTACAATATAAACTGATACAACAATCAGAAGTCCTTTGTTATAACATAAATTTCTCTACAAGCTTAAACACTTGATTACTTAACAATTGTATTTAAGTGTTGATGGTCATGAAGAAGCTGATAAACGAGTTCATTTGTCGACAGATTATAAATTCTAATATTATGAAGAATTAACAAAGCACAGAGTTTGTTTAGCAATGCTTAATACATCTCGAGGCTGGTCCTGCTTTTACATAGATGTACATGGCAGTTGCCAACAAAGGAACAGGAAACCAACTCAAGGGTATTTGTACCATCTACAAGTGGAGTAATGAACATAAGTTGTTCTTCAAGCACCAAGACATCATCACTTACACCGCACGCGATGTCGAGCATTTCTACGACAACGGCGACGATTATCTTGCCATTGCCAACTACGCAAAAGGTACTTTGTTCATTTCGTTTTATTTATTTTACACTTACACCGTCGTAAAACCTTCTGTTGTCTGTTGTCTTTGTTGTTTCTTTGTTTAGACGTATAATGTTTTTAAATCGTCTTTTCTTTGTCTCCTGTAATTTCTTTTCTTAATGGTTCAATAAAAAATATATTGGACTACTGTCCGCTTTTAACGGAGGCAGGACGGATGGCACCGCGGCCCACACCGTGCGGCATGTCCCAATTAAGTCGCTCAACGCCTTAACCAAAACAGAACCCGAATAATAGAGTCGAAATGACAATTTATTACTAAATATTACACCCCACAATAAGGAACAAATAGCTTACCTAAAAGAACGGAGTTTGCGGCAAACCTGTGAAATGTGAACAGAGCTGCAATGAAAGACACGACCACTGACAAGGGTCTACAGCAGACCTTCCCTTTTCATAAGCTCAGGTGTGCGCGTGACTAGTGGCTTTTACTAACACAAGGTCAGAATACGAGTCTGTGCTAGATAAAGCCACGTTCACATGCACACCTGAGAAGTCTACTGTATTCTCCTGCCAGTATTACACTTCATTTCACCACAGCCCTGTAGTACAATATTTTATTTCGTAATATTCAAAGTACAATACACGAGTGACAAGGCAATTAAAAAGTGAAATAAAATAATAAAGAACTACTACAAAAACAGCGCAAATTAAAACAGTGTGATGACAATAATATTCGTAGAAGATTACGGTAAAAAACACAAAGAACTAAGATGGCTGCTTACAAGCGTCTGTTAAAAAGTAAGAAATTGCTAAAATCAACATGACATAGCCGTCTTTTAAATAATTTTCTGTTACCAGCATTTATAGTTGGAACATGATTCAAATATGATGGTAGTTTATTCCATAAACTTACAACTCTGTTGATGAAGAAATGTTTAAAGCAATTGAGTTTTTTTCACTCGTAATTTCATATGGTGGCACCTTGTAATATTTGCAAGTGGTGCAAAGTTAAAAAAAGGTTCATTGGAGATCGACATGACACCATAAATAGTGCTATAGCACATAGTTAGATCACATATAAATAGATCATATAATTAGATCAATAGCACATAGTTAGATCGCTATAAATCACTATATCATTTCTAGGGGTTCTGTAGGTAGGTAATGTAGGGGTACGCAGCATGCTGGAATAATTGAAGCAAAATTCTAAATTCTTTTGTCCCCGGTAGTATTCACACGCTGAGGCAGCTTACTCAGTGTTTAGATTTTTATCTTTGTGCCTGATCCATCTACTAATATCCTGGAAACTAAACGGAAATACAGCAAATTTCAAGAAACTTTGAAACTTAAAAAAACTAGTTTATATCTGGTTTAAAATCCCTTAAAGCTTATGGTCGCAAATTAGTTAAATTTGTTAAATAACGAGTTTAAGATGAATTCGTGATTATACGAAAGTATAAGATATATCAGCTCATTATATGAGTATATGAATATATGATATATAGTATATAGTATATATATGATATATATTCAATATTTATATAGTATTCAATATTCATTATTTAATAAATAAATAAATTAATATATATATATATATATATATGATATATATACATAGTATTATATGATATATAGTATATGATTATATAGTATATATATATGTATATGATATATAGTATATAGTATATATATGATATATATATATGTAGTATATATGATATATAGCATATAGATGATATATATATGATATATGGTATATAATTATATGAATATATGAGTATATTATATGATTATATGAAAGTGAAATGTATCTTGAGTAAAAGACTCATAGTTGAAACTAGTTATAGTGGTTCAGAATTAGTTCTTTTTTGTTTTCCTTTTATTGGGTAAACCACCTGAAGGTGAATATGCTACCTCATTGCAACCAGTAGAATTACCAGTAGGAATCCGTTTGACGTTGGAAACTGTTTCAGAAGTCATCCATATTTGCAACAACCAGCTACAAGACTAAACTTCTCATAACCCGAGGCGCTTGCCTGTCGTTCTGTTCTTAAACTTTTAATCTCTTCATTAGCTGATGAAATCTGCCTTCAAAATGGCTGCTTTGTTACACATTCTTTCTACATTCCTCGGCTCTTTTTCTTTTTTCAATGTATCCACAGTGTTCGCCGGCAACTTTTCTTTCACAAAATAGACCAAAATGCTTGTTCAAAAGAGCAAAAGATTTCGATGAGAAGAGTAGATAAAATTTTACCTGCTAGTACTTAAGAGAGGACCTCCCGTTTTGTGAGACTAATCACCTGTCACTTTGCCACTAGGGGGCTGAAAACTGCTGATACTTTCAGAGATTTAATACCGCTCTCTCATAATGGTAAATCATCATTATACGATCATAAATATTCAGTTGCTCCATGGATGTCGTTATCCAATTAACGTACGCCATTGTGAAATAAACGTGAGTTGAATTTAATTTCGCGGAAGAAGTCGTTTATAAATCGCGTCCCGTATTGTTGTCAGGCAGGGGGAAGCAAGAAACGTACTTTGTTGGAGTCGCCGAATGCAAAACCTTGATTATCCAAAAATTTCATTTTGATTCTGTAAGAATTACTTCCAGATGGTTGCATGTAGCTGTACATCGAACTGCTAAAGCATCATTTGGTCATTTTCCTCAGATTGAGTTGTACTAATTTGGAACTCATTGCCTGCATATGTTGATGGTGCACCCCTCGTAATAGCGGAACGATATTGGAGAGTGAAGGAGAGGGGAATTAGTAGGATTAGGTTAGTGAAATGACGTGGATAAGAATGAATATGAAGTTGTTATTAGGACATCACAAAAATAAAAAAAAAATACACAAGATTTATTGTAGAGTTTTGCTGCCCAGTCTGGAATCCAGCTTTATTGGGTAATGTTGATCGTATTGAAAGTGTACAGCGATACTTTACTCGACGCCTGTTTTATAGATGTAATTTAATGTATATTCCATATCATAAGCGTCTGGAGATTCTAAATCTAAAGTCTTTAGAAGAGAGACGCATTCAAAAAGATTTAGCTTTATGCTACCAAATTATTCATAGAGAAGTTGATGTTGACTTTGACAAATTTTTTTACCCGAGTATCTTGCAATAGAACAAGGCAAAATCATTCTCTGAAGCTTTTCGTGTGTCGAACATTTGTATCATTTGTATCAATTTCTCCCAAATCGTGTTGTACCAATTTGGAACTCATATGTTGATGGTGCGCCCATCCTAACTGCACAAAATATTAAGTTATTTAAAAGCCGCTTATATAAAGTTTAACTTGCATAAATTCCTTGTACACAATAGACACATGTAAACAGTTAATCTCTTTGTGTCTTTACCACACTCTTGTAAATATTGTATTTGTATGTTTTTTGCCAACGTGTTTTATATTATATTGTTTTTATTGTAGACTGTATTTTACTATTGAGCGTGAATGAAATAAATAAACAATGTGAACGAAATTGAATCCGCTGTACCGCGGTGCGTCTGTTAATGATTGTGAATGTCAACAAATTTGCCAACAATATCAGTGCTGTACCCAGATTCTAAATTTCGGGGGGGGGGGGGCAGGCACATAAAAAGGCGCCCATGACACATACCAAACAGTAAGCTTTTTCTCAGTTCCAGCGATTGATGATGATCGTGAAAAGGTCAAAGGTTAAGTGTACCAGACAACGCATTTGTGTACACCTGACAACGCCTAGCAGCACAAGCTACTGCAATAGTAATAGTTTTAACAGCTAGCTAGAACCTTAGCTATTTCATTTTTTCTTGCTCCCAAGCAAGAACCTGCTAGTAAATCACTCCACGCAAAAAACTAATGCATAATCAAGTAAAGTCCACATAAAACAACTGAAGTTACTGAAATGATGCGGTAGAAGGCTTTGCTTTACACATGTCACGTGTCACTTTATATTACACCCTTAATACTATGTTTACCATATGGTGTGTTTTAGTCTATATGACGTTTCGTACTGCAAACAATTATGCTGCAGTTTGACAAAAACACCTGTGGCGCCATCTCTTGTCAATTTATGAAGCTTACCCTGGTACATACGATCTATATTTTTTTGTTAATGTTGATTTTTTTGCTGTCATTATTATTGGTTTTTCAACTGCCCTTGAGGATTAATGTTTAGGATTAGGATTAATGTTTAGGATTTGGATTAATGTTTAGGATTAGGATTAATGTTTCGGATTGGGATTAATGTTTCTTCGATTTTGTTTTGTGTGTGCGTACTTATACTCCCAATAAACAATTAATCAATTAAAAAAGCTGACTCTAAATGAGGCGGCACCGTTTAATGGTTAAAGGAAAAGTCAATCATTCTAGGAGGTCAGGCTTATTTCAATGTTCGTGAAACTGTTAGAAGGATTTAGTAATAAAACGATAATAGGCGTGTAATCAGTAAAATCACTTTAAAGCCGCGATCACTTCACACTTGGGCGATCCCATTTTCAATGCCCATTCTTCTTCCAATGACGTCATTCGTCCTGAAGAAAAGTAGCGCACTGTCAATCTTCGTCAAAAGCATAAGTTTTTACGAAAAAAATTAGGTCACTAATTTTTTAATATTTTTGCGTCAACATTAGGTAACTGCAGAAGTATATATGTACTTTTGCAAATAAGTACAAATACGTACAAGAAGGTGCCCTCTATTTGCAGGCAGTTCTTCTACTTAGTTACATAGTTAAATTCATCTTTTCCGAATAATAACAACTACAACAGATCATTATTTCCCAAGGCAGCTATATTAAGGTTTTCGGGCAGAAGTATTCCATTTAATTTATCAAACATAACAACCCTAGCTAGTTGATACAATGGGCAGTGCAACAAAAAGTGTTCAACAGGCTCAAATCGAAATCCACAGTTAATATTGGATGACCGTTATTATCTTTACAACCTTTAGAGAAAAGGTCATAGTTTAGCTGAGAAAATCCGGTTCTCATGCGCGTATGATGCACTGAAATTGGAGGTTTACCAAGTGAAAAAAGTTTACGCACCACCCTGTTAACCTTACAGCAAATTGTGTGCATACAACCTTCGAAATATTTTCCTTTCTTGTAACACTTACTTAGCTACATATTTGCATCAGTTATTCTATTTGACACCATGCATTAACTCTTGCCCATCGCTCATTAGCATTGGTCATCGTTCCCTGCCTTTCAGCCATTGTAGTGAGTGGATGTTGCTCTGAGACGCTGTTTCCATAGAAACGGGAACCGGTCACTACAATAGCCTTGAATTTCCTTGTTTTCCTTACAAATATCAACCCATTTGTTAAGTTAAACGAAGTAAACTAAACTGTTAGGTGCTCTGACCACTGTCCAGGTAAGCGGGGGGATTGTTGGTCAGTTCTATAGATTTCGGACGCCCTATAGAAAGCTCTGCGCCTTTTAAACAATGCTTCAAGGGCAAATAAGTAGATTTACTAAAAGGGTGGGCACACGAGTCGGAAACTTCTTTCTGCGCATGCGTAGTCATGGAAACATTGTTATTTTAAATGCATCTAATGAATCTGCAATTTTGTCTAAACGTAAGCCGTCGTATCAAATTTGTGGAAACGTTATCTGCAACTGAACCAACGTGACGAACAGCAACGTTATCTGCTTTGTAGATCTTTGTTTTCAATCAGTTTTCCTTCGCGGCACAAGATCGTCACTTCACATGTTTGTCTCAAACGTTTGTGCTTTTTCTCAATCCATTCTTCAAAGTCTCATTCCATCAGTTGTAGGCATTGAGGCATCAACATTTATCAGAACATTCCATCCACTTCTATCTGCAGCTAACAGCGTAAGTTCTTCTACTCCTAAAGACAGATTTGGCTGAAGTTGTTGAACATCTTTATCTATCTTAGCTAACCAAGTTGTTTCAGGTTTACCAGGTGGTTTTTTGCTAGGTTTTAAGGCTTCCTTTAAGGCGATTCTTACTTGTGCTTCATTTGGTAATCTTAGAAGATGTCCTAGCCGTCTTAATCTTCGGATCTTGACTTTTGAACTCCAAGAAATTTCGTTCTGGTGTATAAATCTTCATTTATGATTATGTATTGCTATCTTACCTTTAAAGCTTTCTTTAGAAGACTTCCACGAAATGCGTCAATCTGCAATCGTTAAACCCCAAGTTTACATAAACATGCTGGTAACGTAAGTATTAAATAATCGAAGTCTTACGTTAAGACTTAATTTCTTACTAAATAATACATTCCTATGCTGAAGAAAAGCATGGATTACTTGTTGCTTTCTACTTTCAATATCCTATTCGGTGTTTAGTAAAGTGCCCATGTACTTGCACTTTTTCTTAATCCCAAACACCCCTAAACATCGCGCAGTTCCTCTTCTAATTACAGGGCGCCTCTTGTACTTCTGATTGAATTTAATTAAAAAAGCAAAAACTCTTTGTACACGTCGCAAACTCAACCAGGAGGGCGGGGTTTTATTACCTTTTTCAGGTAGTAATTAAGTAGAGTGAGAGAAAATACATTAAAACTGCCTAAAGCTAGTTTTCGGTAATTGTTTAGAAGTTTAGTGTAATTTTTCATAGTTTAAACACGCCCAGGCATAATTATTTACCGCATTATTAATACTCGGATGCATCTTTCACTGTGGTATGCACAAATTAGTTGAAAATGTAAACTTTGCTTTTGGGGTTCGAGTAAAGCATGGGAATGCAACTACTTTTAACAAATGTTAGGATAAAAAATTAGATGGCCAAGACCAGTTTCTAGTACAGCTTGATTAATAGAAGAAAGGAAAAAGCATGTATTGACAGGAAAGATGACAGATGAGTGTGTGTGTGTGTGTGTGTTCGTGCGTGCGTGCGTGCGTGCGTGTGTGTGTGTGCGAGAGAGAGAGGGGAGAGAGGAGAGAGAATGGGGGAGAGAGAGAGAGAAAGAGAGAGAGAGAGAGAGAGAGAGAGAGAGAGAGAGAGAGAGAGAGAGAGAGAAGACAGAGAGAGAGAGACAGAGAGAGACAGAGAGAGAGAGAGAGAGAAAAGAGAGAGAGAGAGAGACAGAGAAAGACAGAGAGCGAGAGAAAGAGAGAGAGAGAGAGAGAGAGAGAGAGAGAGAGAGAGAGAGAGAGAGATTTGATTTAACACTTTATTTCAAACTTAATGTTTATATAAGTTACCGAACAAACAATTAGAACACTAAATCACACAAAAACTAAAAAAGGAAATATATATTAATGCATGTTTTTACAAAAGTTCTTAGAGGACTACTGTATGTACACTTGTGACGCATTTAAAAATGGCACACACTAAAAACAATGCAAACTAAAAACAATGCATACCAAAAACGATGCGCAACAAAAGCAATACACACTAAAAGCGATGCACACTAAAAACAATGCATACCAAAAGCAATGCGTAACAAAAGCAACACACACTAAAAGCAATGCGCGACAAAAAAATACACACTAAAAACAATGCATACCAAAAACAATGCGCAACAAAAACAACACACACTAAAAGCAATGCGCGACAAAAAAATGCACACTAAAAACAATGCATACCAAAAGCAATGCGTAACAAAAGCAATACACACTAAAAATATCACGCCAAAAATAATACACACTAAAAACAATGCACAACAAACCAAAACACACTAAAAGCAATGCACGACAAAAACAATGCACACTAAAAACAATGCATACTAAAAACAATACATACTAAAACAATGCACACTAAAAACAATGCATACTAAAAACAATCAATATCAAAATATGCTATTTCAAGGTCAGTAGTTATTGATCTTCAGTGGTATCATACGAGAATCCAAAAAAGAAAGAAAGAAAGAAAGAAAGAAAGAGAGAGAGAGAGAGAGAGAGAGAGAGAGAGAGAGAGAAAGAAAGAAAGAAAGAAAGAAAGAAAGAAAGAAAGAAAGAAAGAAAGAAAGAAAGAAAGAAAGAAAGAAAGAAAGAAAGAAGGAGAGAGAGAGAGAAACTAAAAGAAACTGTGAGAAAAAGAGAGGAAGGAGGGAGGGAGAAGTAAGGGGACAAAAAGGAAAAAGTTTGCGAGGAGAACTAAGATAGCGAGAAAGAAATGAAAGACGGTAGGGAAGGTGAGGAAAAGAACAACGAGTGTGAAGCAGGAAGAGAATGAGAGGAGAAAGAGGAGGAGAAGTGAAAAAAGATAGAACTGAAACAGAAGGGAATGGCAGGAGAAAAG
>JAQGDQ010000591.1:105023-133991 GCA_030141605.1 Tubiluchus corallicola
GATAGAGAATTCCAGAGATAAGAAGTGCGACGGAAAAAAACCTGTTTGCAAAGAGAAATGCGTGATCCACACATTTTAGACCTTGTCATCATTTTAAATGCTAATACCGAGGATACGCCGCGTATTAGTCACTAAAGGAATAGACCTGCTTGTTTGAAACTATGACACTATAAAACCGGGGCAATGATTCATCACAAACAAATAAACTTTGAGATAAAAACCAACACAGATACCCACTCTCGCTGAGCAGAGATAAGAAATTTGCCCAGGGTCAGCAGATCGGGTGTCACTATAGCGCATGCGTTGATTATATTGGACTGCTCTCCACTTAATGGAGGCAGAAGGGATGGCACCGCGGCCTACACTGTGCGGCATGTCTCAAAAACAAAAACCAAAATAATAAAATAAAAATGACGATTTATTACCAAAAAAAGAGATGTTCCAAATAGCTTACCGAATGGAGCAAAGCCTGCAGTGCGAACAGAGCTGAGATGAGATGAGACGACCACTGACCACTGACAAGGATCTACAGCAGACCTACCCTTTTTATAAGCTCAGGTGTGCACGTGACTAGTGGCTCCCACTAACACAAGGTCAGAATAAGCGTCTATGTGCTAATTAAAGCCACGTTCACACGCACACCTGAGAAGTCTGCTGTATTCTCCTGCCAGTATTACACTATCTCATCACAGCCCTGCAGTACAATATTAATAAACGTCGTGTAACAAATAGTAGAAAACGTCGAATGTAAACAAACTCCGCCACCAGACGTCGCCACGGGTTTTGCCTCAGTGCACGCACTCAGTAGGAAGCTTGAAAGTATATGATAAAAAGTTATAGAAGAAAACATCTGATGCAGTGATTCAGTAATCTACCATATTCTTCCTCACATTTCTCGCTTGCTACAAAAGCAGTGAAACATTAAAAAAACTTCAGACAACGTAGGTGGTCTGCCCTCTTTATGTCAAACGAAAAAAGTTACTACTAATAAGTTAAAAAAATGTTATGGTAAAATGAGAAAGCACAGAAGAAGATGTGAGAATTATAGTTATTACAATAGCCCCAACGTACAAGCACGTGTTAATAGTGAATTCAGTAAATGATAAAATTAACAATAATTGCGTAATTTATACGAATGCAAGCTGACTTGTACCATGCCGTGACTGCTGATGGTGGATGTACTTAAACTGAAAATAACATCTAATAATGATTAAATTTCAGACAATGAACTTTACTGGGTTAAGAGGAAGGAAAAAACTATGAAGTACTACGAGTTACAGACTTGATGTTTAAACATTTCTTTAATTTTTTAACAGAAGAGCTGTTTTAACTGAATTGTCTGAATTATTCCACATACGTGGTGCGGCAAAAGTAATAAATTGTTTTGCTACATTTGTTCTGCAATATTAAACTGTTTAACTTACTGGCATATGTTGTACATATATTTTATATATATATATATATATATATATATATATATATATATATATATATATATATATATATATTATATATGTTGGCATATGTGGCATATATTTTACAGTAGCTTAGATATATGGCAAAACAAGATTATTGTATAGTGAAGTCATAATTCATTGTTTTATACGAGACATAATACAGAAGCAGCAGCAGCAGCAGTAGTAGTAGCAGTAGTAGTAGCAGTAGTAGTAGTAGCAGCAGCAGCAGCAGTAGCAGCAGCAGCAGCAGCAGCAGCAGCAGTAGTAGTAGTGTTAGTAGTAGCAGTAGCAGCAGTAGTAGCAGTAGTAGTAGTAGTAGTAGTAGTAGTAGTAGTAGTAGTAGTAGTAGTAGTAGTAGTAGTAGTAGTAGTAATTGTTGTTGTTGTAGTGGTAGTGGTAGTGGTAGTGGTAGTAGTAGTAGTGGTAGTGGTAGTGGTAGTGGTAGTGGTAGTGGTAGTGGTAGTGGTAGTGGTAGTGGTAGTGGTAGTGGTAGTGGTAGTGGTAGTGGTAGTGGTAGTGGTAGTGGTAGTGGTAGTGGTAGTGGTAGTGGTAGTGGTAGTGGTAGTGGTAGTGGTAGTAGTAGTAGTAGTAGTAGTAGTAGTAGTAGTAGCAGCAGCAGTAGTAGTAGTAGTATAGGGTTTTACAGTAGCTCAGGTATGGCAAAACAAGATTATTGTATAGCGAAATCATGTTTTTTTTATAATTCATTGTTTTATATGTGACATAATTCCTTTGTCTTTTGACATTTTTACCTTAGCGTATTTGTTTTTCAGTGCAACTGACTGGGAGTCATTTCGTGTGGGTGACAGCACATATTTAATCGTCTCCGACGCCCAAAGAGACGGGGACGCTAAACTGTTCCCCGGGCGGAGCGGGGTCTACCGGTGGCAAGGTCTGGAGAAATTCGTGAGGGTGCACGTCTTAGAGACTTTAGCCTGTGAGGACTGGGAATTCTTCGAAGCTGGCGAGCGGCCATATTTGGTTTACACTAATAGCCAATCAGAGACTGTAAACGTTCTACGTATTAAATTAAAGTAAACTATCACACCACAAGATCTTCTGTTTGAAATAGCTATATTACTTAAGCCTGGTGAATATGCTCAGTTTCTGGAAAACTGGACAGGTGATGTATAAAATCGATGAAATATGTAAAATTGGTTGTGAAAGCACCGAATTAACCACGGCGAAACGTGAGTGTTTTAACAGGTTAAAGCCAACGTGAACATGGTAATGATGTTGCCAGAACTTGTAAATAAGCTAAACTTTCTAGCTACTTTAGAGAGTGTTAAAACGTTTTTCTGTCATAAACCCTGTGGATATTGTTACCCACGATTTAGAAGTAACGAAATTATAGCAATGTAAATAAACATTATAACGTATTATGAGCTCAGACGGTCTACGTCTATGCAGAATAGGGTGTTATATAGATTTATATGTATACTTCTCTACTGTACTGCTTTTAAAGCCAAAAAATCTTGAGTTGGATTTTAGTGGCTTTATTACGTTTTATCTGAAAGCAAACCATATACTTTATAAGTAAATTATGAAAGTTTGAACATGAGACTTTATAACTAATTGCATAATGTTTATCTGAAAAATTACACAACATCGTAATGGTGATGATAATATTTTGCAAAAATAAGATGACTTAACATCTTGGCATCTCTTGAATGATTATTCAAGTGTAACATTGCTTATCGTAGCACTACACACGACCTGAACACGTACTGATAAAAAGGCTGTATTTTGAACTACACCTGAACAAGACTGGTCACGTGACCAATCGCAAAAATGTATTTTCGGTTTACAATTAGCAAAAACTTTGCTTTATTGTGTATGCTACGTATACAAGTTCACGATCTGTACGGAAAGCTTGAGTATTGATTTTATTGTGCAAACAATTTTGTAAAATATAGGTGCGCTAATATAAGAATAAGCTTAATTGTCTTGACTGTAATGATAGGCATTGCACGGCCGAGTAATTTATGTACTATTTATGCTCTTTCACAATGTCAAATTAGAGATTGTAATTAGAGAACTGTGTAATTTGTTTGATTTAGTAGCACTTTATCCATTATAATGTCGTAATTAGTGTAATGTTCAGTTTTGTTGCAGACACTACTTCCTATACTTAACAGTTTTTAAAAAAATCTAATAAATAATATAACAGGTATATAAAATATTTGTTTATTTACATCTATTTACAATTTATTTGCCATTCCATTTTATCAACCCGTTCCTGAAGAAATTTCACATTCGTAGTCGTGTGTTTATAGTCGTATACTGCCCTTACAGGCATTTATTTAAACGAAATACTTTATGATGGTAACTGTTTGTGGTGTGTAAGACGACTGACTTGTTTGACCTTTATGGGCTTTTAAAGTGCCTAAAGCTGTACAGGGAAACGTGTTACTAAATCAATATCATTTTGACCGATAGACGCAGACATTTTGACGATAAGCCATTTGAAACAAGTTTAGATAACACTGAGTAAAGTTTGAAAAAATAATCAGAGAATTCATAGTGCATATATCACTGACTAAGTAAAATTTTAAATTAATGTATCTTTAATGTCAGTAGGATTAAAAACACCTGGAGGGTGAGTCAGCAACATTTTACGAATTGGTGAAAGCATGTTAAATAATCAATAATTTTCTTTTCTAGTTACATAAGTCTTTCAAGCAGGTAAGCGAAGTGCTAAGTAACATTCTAACATAACCGTGCATGTAAAAGTTTTTTGGGACATAGTTTCACATGTACTGCAATGTCATGTAATGGCGCCGTCGGAACACTGTCACGGGAAACTTAAAATGAAAACAAACAAAAAATCCTTTTGACGTGAGTACGATTTGCTCATATAATTGCTCCCGCAAACACATTTAACAGATGACAACCATTCTTAGATTTTTAAGAATAATATAAGAATATATAATATAAGAATAAGCTTAGTTGTCTTAACTGTAATGATAGGCATTGCGACTTTCATTTACCACTATTATTTAAACTACTTTAAAAACTCTACTACATATTTTACAATTGTTGAAATCTTGCTCTGCCTGGGCGTGCCCCACGATACTACAACAGTGGATAACGCCCAACGACGGAACTGAGAGTCATGGTGGTAATCAAAAACCTGTAATGTGGGCATAGGAGTGGTGACCTCTGAATCAAAGGTCACAGCAGCAGGATTCAAAATGTGAGAGTTAGAGTGAATGACTTTGTCATTCAACTGCTCCTACAGTACTGGAGTAAGAGTGAAAATTCCTAGGGCTTTGAGTGAAATTCCAAATTTTTTCACGTGTATTTAGGTGGGGTAGGTCTAAATTAGGTATTTTTCGGAAATTGGAGCCTAGGAAAATTTGGAGTTGGGAGCCAAAATGTGAAAATTAGAGCAAACGGATTTGTCACCCACTTTAAATGCTGAAGCATGTGTGGGCAAGTTGGTGGATGTAAATGTGCAATAAGGATTTTTCCGAGAGTGGGCGTAGCCAGGTCACGTGACATTGGTTGAAATGTTAAAATGGGGTCTGCTCCGTAACTGAGTAAGTGTAACAGCTAGAATAAAAAAACTTGCAGGGTAGACACCTAACCTAGGTAGACACAGAGCGGTGAGCTCTGGGTTAAAGATCACAGCAGCAGGACAATAAATGTAAGAATTAGGGCGAATGACTTGTCCTTCAAGTCCAATTCCAGTATCGGACTAACAGTCACTGTTTATGCATGTATATGTAACAGGGCAGGACTAGCTGTATATTGCGTATTTTTCAAAAAGTGGGCATGATCTGGTCTCGCGACATAGGCGAAAGCTTAAAATGGGATTGCTGTAAAATGGATCTCCTAGGTAACCAAGCACGGATAATTCAGCAATTGCAAAATTATGATCTTAAGACGAAGACCAGGTCAGCAAAGATTTTTCACAGTTGCAATTTTGGTCATAATGCAGAATCTTAAGTTTATGACTTTGTGATAAAAACGGACAAGTTTGACATTGTTGTACATGTATGTGCAAAAGTAATTTTATTTAAAAGTGATTATACGTTATTTGCTTAATTACATGTTCCATTTAATTTAGGGAAGCGTTTTTTGTTTCAGCAATCTAGACTTGGGTGGCTTGATGGATGTCTAATAATTTTATAACTTCACGAGTGTTTGTTCGTATATAGCCCTTACAGGCATTTATATAAACGAGATACTTTATGATGGTAACTGTTTGTGGTGTGTAAGGCGACTGACTTATTTGCGCTTTATGGGCTTTTAAAGTGCTTAAATCTGTACAGGGAAACGTGTTACTAAATCAAGATCATTTTGACCGTTAGACGCAGCCATTTTGACGATAAGCCATTTGAAACAAGTTTAGATAACACTGAGTAAAGTTTGAAAAAATAATCAGAGAATTCATAGTGCATACATCACTGACTAAGTAAAATTTTAAATTAATGTATCTTTAATGTCAGTAGGATTAAAAACACCTGGAGGGTGAGTCAGCAACATTTTACCAATTGGTGAAAGCATGTTAAATAATCAATAATTTTCTTTTCTAGTTACATAAGTCTTTCAGGCAGGTAAGTGAAATTCTAAGTAACATTCTAACATAACCGTGCATGTGAAAACTTTTGGGACATAGTTTCACATGTACTGTAACGTCATGTAATGGCGCCGTCGGAACACTGTCGCGGGAAACTTAAAATGAAAACAAACAAAAAATCCTTTTGACGTGAGTACGATTTGCTCATATAATTGCTGCCGCAAACACATTTAACAGATGACAACCATTCTTAGATTTTTAAGAATAACATAAGAATATATAATATAAGAATAAGCTTAGTTGTCTTAACTGTAATGATAGGCATTGCACAGCCGAGAAATTTATGTACTATTTATGCCCTTTCACAGTGTCAAATTAGAGATTGTAATTAGAGAACTGTGTAATTTATTTGATTTAGTAGCACTTTATCCATTATAATGTCATAATTAGTGTAATGTTCAGATTTGTTGCAGACACTACTTCCTATACTTAACAGTTTTTAAAAAAAATCTATTAAATAATATAACAGGTATTTAAAATTTTTGTTTATTTACATCTATTTACAAATATATACAAGACAGTTGCCACAAATTTTCCAGATTAGCAAATTTCCAGAGAAAATTTTTAAGGTTTCAGCCCTTCCTGTAATAAACAGAAAAAATTTCACATTTAGTGTAGAATACATAAGCATACATGAGTTCAGTTTGATAAAAGACTTAACCTAATCCAAGATACCTCTCAAGCCGTGTAATGCAATGGCTTACGCCAGAAGAGGGGGTCACGGTCCAATGGCAGAATACTGTACAAAATACTAATGAAAACTGTTGCTAAATAATCACAAAAGAATGAAACCCTTGCATGGTATCTATTAATGCAATAGCTGTACGTAACGTAATTTTCTTAATGGTGTCAACAACGATATTGTGAAAGCAGCCATATTGAATCTTACATTATAAGTGTATTGGATGATGCGCATCTCTAGTGTCAAAAACTTGTGCACATTTTAACATGATTTTAGATGATTATTTAGTTTCCATCAGTTTTTAGCATGTATTTCGCATGAGATTTGTCGAAAGAAGGACACAAATCTTGGTCTCCTTGAAATTCTTGCATCTCGAACCAACGATTTTTATATCACAAGCTAGGCCTCCTTTATCACAAAAACTCAGAACTATGAACTATGAATTCTATTTCACACATCAAAAATACAATATCAAACGCATTAATAAACTTGAAATAAAATCAGTTTGAGTAGTGCGAGGTGAGTGTACGTAACGGTCATTAACACACTCACCTTACTTAAGTGAAAAAATGATTATAGTTATGCATGATTCTGTAGACAACGTAATGTAAATAAGGATGAAGTAAATGATGTAATAATAGCAAAGGTATAAGAGCAATAAACCTGAAAGTTGAGAAAGGAAAACATAATATGTAATTACGACTTAGAGTGAGCCTTAAGGAGTAATTTTTTTTAAATAGTTACGAATATGAATTATGTGTTTATCTGCCAATGCACCACTTACTTGTATATACAATGATATATCTCAGACATGCATAACTGTCAACTAATTGTTAACTACCGCTTATACACAAGTAATTCATTACAGATGGCATTAGTGCGTGCACTTTGTTTACCAACAGCAAATGGATGGATCTGAGTGATCTGGATTTCTATGAACTATGAACTATAAATTTTAATTCACACATCAAAAAAATACAATATTAAACGCATTAACAAATTTAAAATAAAGTAATTTGGGTAGTGCGAGGTGAATATAGGACCATACGCTTATTAACACACTCACCTTACTTAAATGAAAAAATTGTTATAATTTCAGCAGTTTTAATAAAATTTCGTACTGATGATTAAGTTTAGGTAATTGACATGAAGATCCTGCATGAAATGTGAATTCAGATGTATTATAAATTAAATATAAGGACCGCAAGGTTAAGTCTATAGTTAATGCATTAGGAATCTTTATTACAGTATAAGGGCCTTATCGCGTTGGCTGCAAGATCGATTGATTATGTTTCTCTATAATGGACCTTAAAATGAATTGGAATAATCTAATATTTCACAACTTATTAAGTAGCGCTGTAACGGTACGATATAGGCTTAAGCATCCCCAAAATAGGCTTCTTCTTGAGTAATGGAAACAAGCAGGAACTTGGTATAATTTTTGTCCATGAGCATCGCGGAGCTAAGACAACACATACAATAATCTTTTATTATGAGTTTGGTCAAATGGTCGAGCACGCAAGACATTTTTCAGATCGAGTGGCGACTGCTGGGCTATCAGCTACTAAAACTGGGGAAAGCACAAACAGCACGATGAACACAAGTTATTATTTTCGTTTTACAGCAAACATTGGCTGCATGTCTGTGCTTTGACATAGCAAAATTGCTGATTATTATTCTGTATTTCTACATTCATTATTATTCTATTTTCTGCATTTCTGTTTGTATATTATTGAAACAGTATCATGCTGTTGATATTATGATGGTCAGTTATGTTATTATTTTATTTTCCTTCTGATCGTGCTATCGTTAATAAAGTATGAGTAACTAAAGAAATGCCTTGGTGGGACTGGTCATACAATCTGCCACATTTTTCTATAATCGTAATTCCTTGTTTTACACTTAATAAAGCGTCAATAACTCGTGTTTATTATTTGTAAATATATGAATATAAACAAACATTTTACTTACCAAATCAACAAGAAAATGGGAAACTCTATCAAGGTGCCAAAAAGTTTTGCAAAATTGTGAGAAATTACCAGCTAAGCAAAATATCATACATCAAATCAGCAATTCTATATTACTGAAACAAAAAACAGTTGCATAAATTGAATGGTACATGTAACTAAGTAAACAAAGCATTATGACCTTTTAATAAAATCACTTTAGTTCGAGTGGTGCCACCTGTCTGCTGGGCTATCAACTACTAATGCTAAACAGTCCCCCATTGATGAATGATACACGCATTTCCCATGTAGTATCATAAGTTATTACAACTGATCAACTACATCAAGTCCATGACAATGTTCTTGTACATAATAGTTCTAACGTGCATCTTAGTTGATTCGCTCAGCTGAAACAATTTATGTAGTTTCACGTCCTTAATTCACATTTTGGTGGCTTTGCAAAAATCATGACAGCAGTTTGAAAAGCATGATTTAGTTTTTGACCATTAAACCTGAAAAATCACGACAGCAGTTTGAAAAGCATGATTTAGTTTTTTGTCCATTAAACCTGAAAAATCACGACAGCAGTTTGAAAAGCATGATTTAGTTTTTGACCATTAAGCCTGAAAAATCACGACAGCAGTTCGAAAAGCACGATTTAGTTTTTGACCATTAAACCTGAAAAATCACGACAGCAGTTTGAAAAGCATGATTCAGTTTTTGACCATTAAGCCTCGTTCACTGAAAACAAGCAAAGTACAAACAGCAATGTGAACGCACATTACTGTTTCAGTATTACAACAAAAATTAGTTTCATATCTGTGCTTTGACATAGCAAAAGTGCTGATTATTATTTTGTTTTTCTACTTTCATTATTATTCTATTTTCTGCATTTCTGTTTGTATATTATTGAAACAGTACCATGCAGTTGATATTATGATGGTCAGTTATGTTATTATTTCATTTTCCTTCTGATCGTGCTATCGTTAATAAAGTATGAGTAACTAAAGAAATGCCTTGGTGGGACTGGTCATACAATCTGCCACATTTTTCTATAATCGTAATTCCTTGTTTTACACTTAATAAAGCGTCAATAACTCGTGTTTATTATTTTTAAATATATGAATATAAACAAACATTTTACTTACCAAATCAACAAGAAAATGGAAGACTCTATCAAGGTGCCAAAAAGTTTTGCAAAATTGTGAGAAATTACCAGCTAAGCAAAATATCATACATCAAATCAGCAATTCTATATTACTGAAACAAAAAAACAGTTGCATAAATTGAATGGTACATGTAACTAAGTAAACAAAGCATTATGACCTTTTAATAAAATCACTTTAGTTCGAGTGGTGCCACCTGTCTGCTGGGCTATCAACTACTAATGCTAAATCCCCATTGATGAATGATACACGCATTTCCCATGTAGTATCATAAGTTATTACAACTGATCAAATAAATCAAGTCCATGACGATGTTCTTGTACATATAGTTCTAACGTGCAACAAAAATTTGCAGCAAATTTTGAAACGTTTAACTGATAATTCTAACAATTGGTTTATTAAACTTTGATTTTTATTGGCATTTTAGTTGATTCGCTCAGCTGAAACAATTTATGTAGTTTCACGTCCTTAATGCACATTTTGGTGGCTTTGCAAAAATCATGACAGCAGTTTGAAAAGCACGATTTAGTTTTTTGTCCATTAAACCTGAAAAATCACGACAGCAGTTTGAAAAGCATGATTTAGTTTTTGACCATTAAACCTGAAAAATCACGACAGCAGTTTAAAAAGCATGATTTAGTTTTTGACCATTAAACCTAAAAAATCACGACAGCAGTTTGAAAAGCATGATTTAGTTTTTTGTCCATTAAACCTGAAAAATCACGACAGCAGTTTGAAAAGCATGATTTAGTTTTGACCATTAAACCTGAAAAATCACGACAGCAGTTTGAAAAGCATGATTTAGTTTTTGACCATTAAACCTGAAAAATCACGCAGCAGTTTGAAAAGCATGATTTAGTTTTTAACCATTAAACCTGAAAAATCACG
This sequence comes from Tubiluchus corallicola, assembly GCA_030141605.1. NCBI lineage: Eukaryota > Metazoa > Priapulida > Priapulimorpha > Priapulimorphida > Tubiluchidae > Tubiluchus > Tubiluchus corallicola. The sequence continues at coordinate 115,748 of JAQGDQ010000591.1, forward strand.
ACAGCAGTTTGAAAAGCATGATTTAGTTTTTGACCATTAAACCTCAAAAAAAATCACGACAGCAGTTTGAAAAGCATGATTTAGTTTTTTGTCCATTAAACCTGAAAAATCACGACAGCAGTTTGAAAAGCATGATTTAGTTTTTGACCATTAAACCTGAAAAATCACGACAGCAGTTTGAAAAGCATGATTTAGTTTTTGACCATTAAGCCTCAAAAATCACGACAGCAGTTTAAAAAGGCATGATTTAGTTTTTGACCATTTAACCTGAAAAATCACGACAGCAGTTTGAAAAGCATGATTTAGTTTTTGACCATTAAACCTGAAAAATCACGACAGCAGTTTGAAAAGCATGATTTAGTTTTTGACCATTAAGCCTCAAAAATCACGACAGCAGTTTGAAAAACATGATTTAGTTTTTGACCATTAAACCTGAAAAATCAGGACAGCAGTTTGAAAAGCATGATTTAGTTTTTGACCATTAAACCTCAAAAATCACGACAGCAGTTTGAAAAGCATGATTTAGTTTTTGACCATTAAACCTGAAAAATCACAACAGCAGTTTGAAAAGCATGATTTAGTTTTTTGTCCATTAAACCTGAAAAATCACGACAGCAGTTTGAAAAGCATGATTTAGTTTTTGACCATTAAACCTGAAAAATCACGACAGCAGTTTGAAAAGCATGATTTAGTTTTTGACCATTAAACCTGAAAAATCACGTCAGCAGTTTGAAAAGCATGATTTAGTTTTTTGTCCATTAAACCTGAAAAATCACGACAGCAGTTTGAAAAGCATGATTTAGTTTTTGACCATTAAACCTGAAAAATCACGACAGCAGTTTGAAAAGCATGATTTAGTTTTTAACCATTAAACCTGAAAAATCACGACAGCAGTTTGAAAAGCATGATTTAGTTTTTGACCATTAAACCTGAAAAATCACGACAGCAGTTTGAAAAGCATGATTTAGTTTTTGACCATTAAACCTGAAAAATCGCGACAGCAGTTTGAAAAGCATGATTTAGTTTTTGACCATTAAGCCTCAAAAATCACGACAGCAGTTCGAAAAGCACGATTTAGTTTTTGACCATTAAACCTGAAAAATCACGACAGCAGTTTGAAAAGCATGATTCAGTTTTTGACCATTAAGCCTCGTTCACTGAAAACAAGCAAAAGTACAAACAGCAATGTGAACGCACCTTACTGTTTCAGTATTACAACAAAAATTAGTTTCATATCTGTGCTTTGACATAGCAAAAGTGCTGATTATTATTTTGTTTTTCTACTTTCATTATTATTCTATTTTCTGCATTTCTGTTTGTATATTATTGAAACAGTACCATGCAGTTGATATTATGATGGTCAGTTATGTTATTATTTCATTTTCCTTCTGATCGTGCTATCGTTAATAAAGTATGAGTAACTAAAGAAATGCCTTGGTGGGACTGGTCATACAATCTGCCACATTTTTCTATAATCGTAATTCCTTGTTTTACACTTAATAAAGCGCCATTAACTCGTGTTTATTACTTGTAAATATATGAATATAAACAAACATTTTACTTACCAAATCAACAAGAAAATGGAAGACTCTATCAAGGTGCCAAAAAGTTTTGCAAAATTGTGAGAAATTACCAGCTAAGCAAAATATCATACATCAAATCAGCAATTCTATATTACTGAAACAAAAAAACAGTTGCATAAATTGAATGGTACATGTAACTAAGTAAATAAAGCATTATGACCTTTTAATAAAATCACTTTAGTTCGAGTGATGCCACCTGTCTGCTGGGCTATCAACTACTAATGCTAAATGTCCCCCATTGATGAATGATACACGCATTTCCCATGTAGTATCATAAGTTATTACAACTGATCAAATAAATCAAGTCCATGACGATGTTCTTGTACATATAGTTCTAACGTGCAACAAAAATTTGCAGCAAATTTTGAAACGTTTAACTGATAATTCTAACAATTGGTTTATTAAACTTTGATTTTTAATGGCATTTTAGTTGATTCGCTCAGCTGAAACAATTTATGTAGTTTCACGTCCTTAATGCACATTTTGGTGGCTTTGCAAAAATCATGACAGCAGTTTGAAAAGCACGATTTAGTTTTTTGTCCATTAAACCTGAAAAATCACGACAGCAGTTTGAAAAGCATGATTTAGTTTTTGACCATTAAACCTGAAAAATCACGACAGCAGTTTGAAAAGCATGATTTAGTTTTTGACCATTAAACCTGAAAAATCGCGACAGCAGTTTGAAAAGCATGATTTAGTTTTTGACCATTAAGCCTCAAAAATCACGACAGCAGTTCGAAAAGCACGATTTAGTTTTTGACCATTAAACCTGAAAAATCACGACAGCAGTTTGAAAAGCATGATTCAGTTTTTGACCATTAAGCCTCGTTCACTGAAAACAAGCAAAAGTACAAACAGCAATGTGAACGCACCTTACTGTTTCAGTATTACAACAAAAATTAGTTTCATATCTGTGCTTTGACATAGCAAAAGTGCTGATTATTATTTTGTTTTTCTACTTTCATTATTATTCTATTTTCTGCATTTCTGTTTGTATATTATTGAAACAGTACCATGCAGTTGATATTATGATGGTCAGTTATGTTATTATTTTATTTTCCTTCTGATCGTGCTATCGTTAATAAAGTATGAGTAACTAAAGAAATGCCTTGGTGGGACTGGTCAAGCAATCTGCCACATTTTTCTATAATCGTAATTCCTTGTTTTACACTTAATAAAGCACCAATAACTCGAGTTTATTACTTGTAAATATATGAATATAAACAAACATTTTACTTACCAAATCAACAAGAAAATGGGAAACTCTGTCAAGGTGCCAAAAAGTTTTGCAAAATTGTGACAAATTACCAGCTAAGCAAAATATCATACATCAAATCAGCAATTCTATATTACTGAAACAAAAAAACAGTTGCATAAATTGAATGGTACATGTAACTAAGTAAACAAAGCATTATGACCTTTCAATAAAATCACTTTAGTTCGAGTGGTGCCACCTGTCTGCTGGGCTGTCAACTACTAATGCTAAACAGTCCCCCATTGATGAATGATACACGCATTTCCCATGTTTGTGTCATAAGTTATTACAACTGATCAACTACATCAAGTCCATGACAATGTTCTTGTACATAATAGTTCTAACGTGCATCTTAGTTGATTCGCTCAGCTGAAACAATTTATGTAGTTTCACGTCTTAATGCACATTTTGGTGGCTTTGCAAAAATCATGACAGCAGTTTGAAAAGCATGATTTAGTTTTTGACCATTAAACCTGAAAAATCACGACAGCAGTTTGAAAAGCATGATTTAGTTTTTTGTCCATTAAACCTGAAAAATCACGACAGCAGTTTGAAAAGCATGATTTAGTTTTTGACCATTAAACCTGAAAAATCACGACAGCAGTTTGAAAAGCATGATTTAGTTTTTGACCATTAAACCTGAAAAATCACGACAGCAGTTTGAAAAGCATGATTTAGTTTTTGACCATTAAACCTGAAAAATCACGACAGCAGTTTGAAAAGCATGATTTAGTTTTTGACCATTAAACCTGAAAAATCACGACAGCAGTTTGAAACGCATGATTTAGTTTTTGACCATTAAGCCTGAAAAATCACGACAGCAGTTTGAAAAGCATGATTTAGTTTTTGACCATTAAACCTGAAAAATCACGACAGCAGTTTGAAACGCATGATTTAGTTTTTGACCATTAAACCTGAAAAATCACAACAGCAGTTTGAAAAGCATGATTTAGTTTTTGACCATTAAACCTGAAAAATCACGACAGCAGTTTGAAAAGCATGATTTAGTTTTTGACCATTAAACCTGAAAAATCACGACAGCAGTTTGAAAAGCATGATTCAGTTTTTGACCATTAAGCCTCGTTCACTGAAAACAAGCAAAAGTACAAACAGCAATGTGAACGCTCATTACTGTTTCAGTTTTACAGCAAAAATTAGTTGCATATCTGTGCTTTGACATAGCAAAAGTGCTGATTATTATTCTGTATTTCTACATTCATTATTAATCTATTTTCTGCATTTCTGTTTGTATATTATTGAAACAGTATCATGCTGTTGATATTATGATGGTCAGTTATGTTATTATTTCATTTTCCTTCTGATCGTGCTATCGTTAATAAAGTATGAGTAACTAAAGAAATGCCTTGGTGGGACTGGTCATGCAATCTGCCACATTTTTCTCCAATCACAACTCCTTGCTTTACACTTAATTAGGCACCACTGACTCATGTTTATTATTTGAAACTGTGCGAGTATAAATAAACATTTCATTTACTTTTACTTACCATATTTACAAGAAAACTGCAAACTGATATTAATGTGCCAAAAAGTTTTGCAAAATTTGAAACGGTCAAAATGATCTTGAATTAGTAACACGTTCCCCCGTACAGATTTAAGCACTTTAAAAGCCCATAAAGCGCAAATAAGTCAGTCGCCTTACACACCACAAACAGTTACCGTCATAAAGTATCTCGTTTATATAAATGCCTGTAAGGGCTATATACGAACAAACACTCGTGAAGTTATAAATTTATCAGACATTCATCAAACCACGCAAGTCTAGATTGCTGAAATAAAAAACGCTTCCCTAAATTAAATGGAACATGTAATTAAGCAAATAACATATAATCACTTTTAAATAAAATCACTTTTGCACATACATGTATAATAATGTCAAACTTGACCGTTTTTATCACAAAGTGATAAACTTAAGATTCTGCATTATGACCAAAATTGCAACTGTGAAAAATCTTTGCTGACCTGGTCTTCGTCTTAAGATCACAATTTTGCAATTGCTGAATTATCCGTGCTTGGTTACCTAGGAAATCCATTTTACAGCAATCCCATTTTAAGCTTTCGCCTATGTCGCGAGACCAGATCATGCCCACTTTTTGAAAAATACGTAATATACAGCTAGTCCTGCCCTGTTGCATGCATAAACAGTGACTGTTAGTCCGATACTGGAATTGGACTTGAAGGACAAGTCATTCGCCCTAATTCTTACATTTATTGTCCTGCGCTATGATCCTTAACCCAGAGCTCACCGCTCTCAAACCGCTCTGTGTTTACCTAGGTTAGGTGTCTACCCTGCAAGTTTTTTTTATTCTAGCTGTTACACTTATTCAGTTACGGAGCAGACCCCGATTTTAACATTTTCACCAATGTCACGTGACCTGGCTACGCCCACTCTCGGAAAAATCCTTATTGCACATTTACATTAACCGGCTTGCCCACACATGCTTAAGCATTCACTCTTAGTCATGTACTGTAAGAAGAGTGGGCGACAAATCCGTTTGTCCTAATTTCACATTTTGGCTCCCAACTCGGAACTTTGCTAGGTTCCAATTTCCGAAAAATACTTAATTTAGACCTACCCCACCTAAATGCCTGTGAAAAAACTTTGGAATTTAACTCAAATCCCCAGGAATGTTCACTCTTAGTCCAGTGCTGTAGGAGGAGTTGAATGACAAAGTCATTCACTCTAACTCTCACATTTTTGATCCTGCTGCTGTGACCTTTGATCCAGAGGTCACCACTCCTATGCCCACATTACAGGTTTATGATGACCCACACCATAGTGATTCAAAATTTTAGGCATCAGTAACTTTTATCACCGTAGTAAACAATTACTAGATGTACTGCAATGTGATACCTTGGTGGTATTGGTGTACACAACACGTCAAAGCAATTCCTATACCATGAGCCTTTTGTAAAGGGGTTTTCCACCTGTGTCCCGTCCTCTGCGGCATGAATTTTTCGCACCTGAAAATATAGCAACAATATCGTGTCTACTCATATTTCACTGCTGTGAATTAATGTCAATTCTGTATTTAGTACTAGCAGTTTCGACAAAGGCTTATTTTCATTCTTTTTTTGTTGCGAATTAAACGACTTCCTGGCTAGATTTCGAATGAAACTTAAACTTTGCGAGTATACATTTGCAGAGACCATTTTTTGTATAAGAACTACCTAAGTTCGTAATAATATTAAAAACCGATAAAAATAGAAAAGAAATTTCACCGGTGTTGGTGGTACCTTATAAGTGAATGTCACTTATAAACGAGTACCTTATACCCGATGTTGACTTTATTTACACTGGAAAAGTGTTCAACAGTTACATACCACATTGAAGAACGCCACACTGTTACTTATTACTCCAGCTGTGTTATGGCTGCATTTTTACCGCATGAATGTTTTTATTTACAAAATAATGTGGCTTCTCGAGTACTAATCTCGTGGTGGTGGGTTTTTGCAATGATCATGACAGCTGTATATGCAGGTTCGCTGGTGTCATTTTTGACAATCAAAACACCTTTACAACCCTTCACGTTACTGAAGAAGTTACCGCAAAGTTCCTTAACTCCAGCCAGTTTTGTCAACTGGGCAGTGGTCGAAGACCTTATCAATAGCCTTTCGGATACTAACAGTGGAAGAAGATGCAAAAAGACAATAATGCCGTAGTAAAAACAACAGATGAAGCTCTAAAACTTGTTGCTGCAGGTGGTTGTGCCTTTTTGGGATCGAGCTACGATTCAGAATGTCTGATTATACAAGATTTCCAAAAACATCGATTTGTAATGGCGCCATTTTCAGTGTCCACAGCCATAGTATCTTGGGACACGCCCAGGCAAAGCAAGATTTAAACAATTGTAAAATATGTAGTAGAGTTTTCAAAGTTGTTTAAATAATAGTGGTAATTCAAAGTAGTACGAAATGCATACAAAGCGAATGGCTCTCAATATTTAGCACCTACTGTGCAAGTTGCAACTCAAGTACTGAGTATGACGAACTTACATTCAGCCTTTCTTATACTTTCTATACGCAATGGCACTGCCACCATTGTGATTCGCCTAGAATGCCTGTATAGGAAATTTGGAAAAGCATCTTCTGCTTGACAGTGGGTTGAAAGGCCTTTATTCTTTCTAGAAAACGTCGTGTGACTTTTCACACTTTGTAATATATTTAGCTTTCAACAGAACGATTAAAAGATGCAATTTATGAACTCTCAAGAACCATTTAGTTTTTTAATTACATTAAAAAAACGTTAATCAAACGCTAGTGATATCATTAACTATACCTATAGGTAAGAAAGCTAAAGAACAACAAATGCCACAACAACTAGTAAAGATATCATTCTTTTTCTGATATTGTTACTTACACTTTCTATAGTTGTTCGGTTGTTTATTACCAGGGATGTGTGCAGAAAGACCAAAAGTGAGATAAGAATCAATGCCACAAAACTGATAATCGCCGTCACAATGGTAAACATTTAGTCAAGAAAAAAATTATTGTAGCAAATATTCTACACAATGCAGTCGGTATAAATACTTATTTACGTAATGATCATCAGGTTTTAATTACAAAATCATATTAGTTAAAGATACTAATTATAGGAAGCATTAGATAAGAATTTAACAAAGGATATCTTGATGGTATATGTCGAGTTGCCTCCGTGGCCCCAATCTGTTTTGACACTGTGAAAAGAAAAATGATGTGTGATGTATAAGCCACCTGAATAAGCAAGGCTTACAAAAGAAATACGAGCACGTCAAACCTCGTGCTGACCTCTGGCGTGCACAAGTTTGGTTATGCACAGAGTCAGCTTCTTGATTTTATGTCACCCACTACCCCCCAATTGGTAAACCCATTTTTTCATAAGTATTATAAGCTTATCTACTGAATTTCATGCTTGAAAATCATTAGTGCTGTTGCAACTGGTAAACACACTGTGAATTTAACTTTATATTATCTTGAAAATCATTAGACATATTTAACAGGTTATCTACCATTGCCTCACTTCATAAGTATAAGGAAGAAAATTTCATAAGGGATTGAAGGAATTTGCCATTAAAATTGGCTAAACTGTCCTGCCCTAATTCCAAACGAGCGGAACAACGGTCTTCATATTAACCAGTGGTGGCTCGTGTATAAGTACTGTGGAACTGCACATGCGCACAAGTACTGTGGAACTGCACATGCGCACATGTCTGAGCGCAGGTAGAAAATGTACTGTCGCTCACACCGTTTGTTGTCAGTTGTCACATGCTTACTGTGAGTGGATCAAGTTTGAGCTGCGATAATTTAGGCTATTAGTAAGCAAAAGTAGTTTTGTATAGGATTTTAACAAGTTTATGAACAACTTACCTATGTTTGTTTGTTTAAAATTACAAATTAGAACAATAGAATTACACGTGTTTGTTTCGTTTTACACAGTATTAAAATAATGCCTTAACATTTTCTTAGAATCTCAACTAGGCGCCACTGTTAATAACGTCACTATTCTGGCGAACGAGGGCAAGAATAAACTAAAAAAAGGGGAGAACACTGATTACTAAAAAAATCTCAACAAATTCCAAGATTTGTTATTGTATATAGAACATGGTATGACATTTTTTTTAAAAAACTGAGACTGTAAGCCAGCTTGTACAACTAACTCAGCAGCAAAAATTTGAAATTTCTAAAGAAAAATTGCTATTTGATTGGATACCCTCTGAAATGCATGCAGGGCCCGTTGCACCCTTGACTCTTTATTCAAGCAACAGAAGCTGATGCGAACTTATTCGTCCTTATTCAAGTCAAAGGTGTAACAATTATAACTTAGAGGAAATCGGAAGATTGTGTAAAAGCGAGGTCAGAATAAAGAATGCTCTAAAATATTGAAAACTACAATCGCTTATTTTAAATCAAAGCTTAGATTAAATAATAATTACCTCGGATACTCAAATTTCGTTAAACTTTCAAAGCTACGCACGGCACAGTGAATCTACTAAGATTGGCAACAGTGCCTTTTTGTCACATTTGCGTGGCCGACAAATAGAAGGGCAGTACCATGATAGGCATGATCATATGACGACAGTTTCTGACGTCATATAATGCAATGGCCATTTTGCGTGACATCATGTGTTTAAACAGTACTGTAGCACTTATTAAAATGTGTTTGACGCGCAAGGGAAGATGTCTGCCATTGCACAAACTGTGGTTAGTTTCTGACGTAAGCAATAGCTGTGTTCGGTTGCCGTTAATCAATTTTCTAAGCTAATAATCCAAGGAACAATTGTTAACTTTTATAGGCAAAAAATGTACATTTTGGGCAGTAAATTAAGATGAGTTTGAGTCTAAAAAATTGTCCGGTCTTCCTTTAAGAAGGTTATTATAGTATACGATGGCAAACAGGTGTAAATCTGCGTGATACGTGAACTTACAGCAAACAAGGTGAATGATGGAGCATACGAGAATATACGTAAAGAGAGCCCAAATGGAGAGTATAAAAAGGTAGAAATATCGGTAATTTCTCTTCCCAACACAGTTGCCAGTATAATGACAATGGTGATCGAAACGATCTGCAATGAAAAGAGCCTGATGTAGTGTATAAATTTAATCCTAAAAGATACAAATTACAAGTAAATTATGAAGTTTCGTATTGAAAGCTCGTTTCAGATTTTCGTTACATTTAAATGAATGTGTTTATCTGAGATTAGGACCTTGACTATGACAAATGCTGATAGAATGACGATGATGACTTTGGCGGTGACAGTAGTGGCTGTGGTGGTTGTTGTTGCGATAGAAATTGGGGTGACGAAAATGATGATCATGACGACGGCAATGATGTTGATGATAGCGGTGACATTCGTGTATTTATGTTGACGATGGTGTGTTGACGATGGTGATTTTGTTTATGCTGGTGTGGTGTAGCGGTGATGATGATGGTGGCGACAGCAGCTATAATAACGTTTAGTAATGATGATAATTATAGTGAAACCAATGAGTTCATCTAGATGGATACTACATGAACTGCTAACTTACCCACACAGTTATCACACAGCTTACAGTGGGATGCTCTTGGAGGTCGGAAAACTTTGCAAGTAACGCAATATTTCATCTCCACTGGATGTCCATTTACCTCTACAGTTTTGGTGGGAAGCTTGTTTCGAAACTTAAACATTTTTTGCATTTGAGCTATAAACATAAATCATCAAAAATCCATTATAGTGCGTACTGGTCTGACAGTAAGTTTCACTGGATAACATTTTTAGCTAGTCCGGAATGCGAAGATTGGGTTACTCGCTTACCGAGTTTTTTGTTCTCTGATTCACAACAGCTTCGTGATATGAAGTACTACTATGACGAACCATTCATATGTCAAATCTAGTTGCTTTAATAGTCGAACTACAGCCATTTTTCAAAACTAGCTCCAAGAGTCTAGCTACAGGTATATTTTGCGCATGTGCAGATTGTACTAACATTAGTACTACGTTTCGGCTGATGCATTCTGTTGGTTAGTTTAAACCACTCCGTACAATGTTTGACATTGCCATGTTTCACGAGGGGTGAAATGACAACTACCAATAGATTCAACAACTTATTATCAATATTGCACGAACATTGTACATAGTCCTCGATTTCTGCTCCTAAAATGATGGTAATAAGCTTACTGTCTACAAATGCGACTTTTATAGCTTTCACGGAATCTAAATTTTCGAGGAAATTTAGAACACGCGTTGCTTGCTTTATAATAAGTAAATGGCAGTTTTTGTATATTTCACGGCGGAGAAGACTTGTTTATAGAGTTACATCGCAAGGAAGTAGGCTAAACCAAGCATGAGTAAAAGAAAGTGTTTGTAGCTGCTGTTTATTGGTGTTTAAGATGGTTCCGTGAGATGTGTGAATAGCCAAGAAGGCATGCCAAAATGCCACAATCTAGTATGAAGTGATCGATACTCAGGTACCGGATCTGATGCCGCGTTGCAGGATGCGGCTGTTTTTGTCAAACCTGTGAATGCGCACTAGGTCTCTGCGCATAAAAACTGTGTCACCCTTATTCCTTATTTGGGCATTTCATTTTAGTAAGTTTTTGCCTAACAAGAGTATTCATTAATATCGTGGCGGAGATAAAAGAGTGAGTATTAATTATAAACTAGCCAAATCCCACAAAGAGAATTTTGTGCATAAATGAACACAACCCACATCACACCAACCCCACACCTCACCACATCACACCACACCGCACCACACCATACCACCAAACCACAACACCCACCCACACACCACGCCACCCACGCCACTCAACCAACACCACACACACCACATCATCAATACCACACCACACCACCCACCCCACTCCGCCCACTCCCCCTCCCCCGAATTCTAAATATGACTATAATAACACCCACCGTTGAACGGACTATTTAACCATTGCGGGCACCATGCCAGGCACATTCCCGTTCTCCAGAAATAAGAGGTATAAGTTTTGCAAAAAATGTCGAAAAATAAATCCCCAATGGCAAATCTGTGGGTCCGGACCCTTCGTTTGATGTATAGATCGCCGAAAATGATGCCGTCGTTGGAACTGTAGTCTTGTCGGTTATATATCCATGTATATCTATACCACAGCAATTAATATATACAATTAATTCTCTTTTCTGCATGATACTTACCAACTTCGCTTTCGATGGCTGCAGCTTGTGTTGGCGTGGATCTGGGCACAACCCCCGGATCACGGCAAGCCGTAAGGAAGAAACAACAGGCGGTCAACAGAAATAAAATGGCACCTATTACTGGAATAACGACTGAAAATTCCCTTGCAAAGTATACACAACTGGAACAAAATTATTAAGATTAAAACCATTAAAACTGTATTTGCTATAAATTGTCTTCGGTTCAAACACGCAGTAACTCAATGTTCAAATTGCTAAAGCAAAACCGGACCCAATCTTAAACTGTAGGTTAAAACAATCTGCTCTTTAAAGTATTGACATACTATTTTTTTCAAAAAAGACTTGAAAGAATTATTAGCACACAAACGCAATTTCACAGTCACGCAACTAGTTCTTTGTTGGTACATACATTTCACCATTCGCTAGTTAGCCGGGCACTAACGCCTGCATTTCGGAAATGCGTTGCACAAAAAACAGGTGATGTACCCCTCATTTGAGATGCGTTAGTTTGTGATGAACTACACACGTTCGACAGCTCATGCATGAGCACAGCGATAAATTTGAAATTTAAATTTTTTGTCTTAAAACTTGTCTAGTTTTAGTACAACACACTGAATATCTTACAGCAGGTTTGTACTTCAAGTATCGCTTTCGCAAACACGTACAACACGCTCGTGGAATATTTTTGGTGTTGAAAATTATGTTCGTTTCTGATGTCATCAATAGCTGCGTTCGTCTACTGTTAATTAAGTTTTTAATCTATTATTTAATTATCAAAAACGCTTTTGCAGTATTAATTGTCTTAAACTGTATACTTTTTATCGGACTTGAAAAAGGGGTAGTGTATGAAAAATCATTCTGCTTTCCTTTAAAGCAAGTTTGAAAAACTTCGATGGACATTCTCAAGGGAGGTATACACCAGATTTGTTTTCAGCATTGAAATAACGATATTAATATCTACTATACGTTCGTGTTTGCGAACCAAACTCGATTCACAATAATTATGGTAATCACGAATATGATCAGTGATACACAGATATCTAGATGGGATAACAATCAAATTTTAGCTTTGTAAACCTATTGCAGCAAACATATAGACGCCCTATCCAAATTATTACAGCAAATTCTAAGTTACACGGATCCTGAACTTATCCTACTTGTTGCCTAAGCTGTTAACTATTGATGATATTGTAAGTAATTTGTCTCTAATACTTACTCAGTATAAAAAAAGAAAGCAGTATTTACAGTGAAAAGAAATAAAGTAAAATAGAAGATCCTCAGATATTTTCCACTCATTAATCGTCCACGACACCAGAAGCGATTCCTCCCGGGAAACTCTTCAAACTTTCTTCTTCTACTCATGTCAACTTGTTGAAGAAAATAAAAGAGCAGTTTATCTAGCAAAACTTTTGAGTAAACAAATATAGTTTATAAAATACACATGCATGCACACAGAAGAATGCAGCAGCAGCCGAACTGTTTCTACTGAGTTAATTTAACAAACACCTTCCTCACGTTTCGCACACTATTGAATTACAACCTCAAAAAGACTTTCAGCATATGAAGAGCACCCGTATTGCTGTTTGCCAGGAGGCAATTTCTACCACATTTAACAATAAGAACTCCATGCAGTGCCAAGCAGATGTTTAACATTTAGAACGGTATATTATTTGCAGTTATACTTTTGTGATTAAAGGAACAATTGTTAAATTAGTATAATTCAAAACATTTATATTTGTACTTACGCTATGTATATGTAATTATTTTGTTGAATGCAGCAGAACGTTTTTACTTAATTATTTGAACAAGCGCCCTACTGAATCGCATCCTCAAGAAGAAGACTTCGTTTATCTAGACGACGGTAACGCGTCATGTGTGCTGTGACGTTATCAGTGACACGTCATCGTTGGAGTCCAGTTGCTAAGTAGTAGCAGCTAACTGACGCAGAAAATCAGCTAGGTCGGCTAAAGTTGACTGATTTTTTAGTCAAAAATCAGCTAAATCAACTAAACAGTGAATTTTTGATAACTAAATAAATGATAAATTGTTAGTTAACTGTAAATTATTAAGACAACTTTTTAAAATAATTCCTATTGCTTATACACAGAGAAAAAGCTGATGTACAAATTCAAATAATTATAAAAAACAATAGGTTTATTGCAAATATAGTTTAAATCCAATTATTGGCGAATCTTGATACTGACGGATCAATACTAAAACACCAAAATGATCCCATACGTGTGACTAACGTCGCCTATTCGTGTATTTAATTTTGAATTGACCAGCTTTCTTGTTCAAAAATTTCTGAAGTTTAGTATCTCTGGCACATTTGCATTTCAACCAGTAATTTACAGTGCCGCGTGATATTATCACAAAAGCGGCTGGCGAGATTAAAGCTGGGTTTCTTATCGGCCAGGTCAGGTAGAAATAAACCGGCTGGAGCTCAACTGAAACAGCGTGGCTTTGGCCTCTACATATAGTGTTGGTGTCAAGCAATTTAATCCAGCATTCTATAATTATTTGTTTTCTTTTCGTATTTTTACAAACATGCATTTCCTGAAAGTGTTTAAAACAAAGCCAGCCTTAGTCATGTGACCTAAGCTTTAGTAGTATACGCCACCTATCAATCACACTTGTTCCTACACGTAGTTACATTCTCTGTTGCCGCTATGCTGATCATGCCGTTTGGTGATACTTGCATTGCTTTGTCTATTTTGTTACAATTTAACAGTCACTAGTTGTATTTTCAAGCCAAAGTTGTCACCAGTAAATGTAAGTCACCACCAATTACGCAAAAATAAGGACGATTTCTACCAACAATGCCAAGATGTGCTGAATGACATCCCCAGCCATGACATCATTCTCTTCATGGGTGACATGAATGCGCAGATTGACAACAACAGACACGGACTGATGCATGTAATCGGGCCACATGGATCAGCTCCAGAAACAAACAACAATGGTGAACGGCTCCTGTTGTTGTGCAATCTAAATGAACTGTGCATTGGAAACACCTATTTTGCCCACAAGACCTTCCACAAGAAGACATGGAGATCACCAGATGGGAATACCCTGAATGAAATCGACTACATCTGTACCAGCAAGAGATGGATATCAGCACTGAAATGTGTGAAAGTGTGCCGTGGAGCTGATGTGGAGCTGACGTGGAGCTGATGTGGAGCTGAGGTGGAGCTGCCGTGGAGCTGGTGTGGAGCTGATGTGGAGCTGATGTGGAGCTGTCGTGGAGCTGGTGTGGAGCTGATGTGGAGCTGATGTGGAGCTGATGTGGAGCTGCCGTGGAGCTGATTTGGCTTCTGGTCATTACTTCAAGCTTCAGCTCAAACTGAAAAAGATACAGAAGCCAAAAATCGCCAAACCTTTTGCGGTTGAAAAATTAAAAAACCAAGAAAAAGCAAGCAGGTTTGAACTTGCACTTAGCAACAGATTTGAACCACTACTACAAGCCAGCAAAATTGAAGAACAATGGAAAATATTCAAGGAAGCAGTAACAACAGTTGCAGATGAACAGCTTGGCAGAAGAAGGGCTAACAGGAAATAAATGTAGATACAGGAAAAAACTTGGGAATTATTAGATGAAAGAGAATCAAACAAGAGAGAGACCTAGCAAAAACACTAGAAAGCAAGAGCCAAGCCAATGAGCAGTACCAACTGGCAGATAGAGCAGTGAAAAGAAGTTGCAGAAGGGAAGATGGTTTGACTTATGGAAAGACTGGAAAAACTTATGTAACCAGAAAAGAAAATTATGAATTATTTAAAATGTTTTCAACAATTGGTAAACTCACATAACCGAAAACGTATTTTTAATCTTACTGACAAGATACAGTAATTTAAAATTTTACTTAGTTAGTGTCCTGTGCACTATGAATTCTCTGATTATTTTTTCAAACTTTACTCAGTGTTATCTAAACTTGTTTCAAATGGATTATCGTCAAAATGGCTGCGTCTAACGGTCAAAATGATCTTGATTTAGTAACACGTTCCCCTGTACAGCTTTAAGCACTTTATAAGCCCATAAAGCTCAAATAAGTCAGTCGCCTTACACACCACAAACAGTTACCATCATAAAGTATCTCGTTTATATAAATGCCTGTAAGGGCAGTATACGGCTATAAACACACGACATCTTGATGGGATTTCTTTCACATCCTGGTTCCCTGATCGTCTGATTGGAAATTACAAGTTATGTGTGCATCCAAACCAAGATGGAGATCAGCAGCAAAGCGAGAAATGCCACAACTATTTTGCGTGACGTCACGCGTTTAAGCAGTACTGCAGCACTTATTCAAATGTGTTTGACGCGTAAGCGAAGACGCCTGCCATTGCACAAACTGTGGTTAGTTTCTGACGTAAGCAATAGCTGTGTTCGGTTGCCGTTAATCAATTTTCTAAGCTAATAATCCAAGGAACAATTGTTAACTTTTATAGGCAAGAAAATGTATATTTTGGACAGGAAATAAAAATGAGATTGAGTCTAAACAATCGTCCGGTTTTCCTCTAAAGAACAGAGCTCCAAAAGATAGTGAAAGCCCCAGGCAGAGAACTATAATCTAGAACTATAATTGTTAAATAAAATTTAGTTTAGCACATTACCTCAGAAATTTTCTTCCAATCAATTCAATTAGTTTCAATCATTCATTTTCGATCATTTACAAGGTCTTCAGTAAATCATTCGCTAAGCTATTCGTTAGTCTATTTCCAATTCCCTATTCTCTTTTCACACGTTCATTTCCTATTCACACATTCATTTATTTAATCAATCGATGAACAAATATAACTTTTTTTTAGTCATTTTGGTACTTCTGTAATTTTAAAACAGACATCTTCTTATAAAATGTTGCAAAAAATAGTAAGTACAGGAATTTAGGTGAAAACATCTTCAACCTGCAGAGGTTGGAATTACGTTGCCAAGGTGACAATGACCGCAAAGTTCACGGCTAGTTCTGCTTGCAAAATTCATAGTCCTTCATGTGACACATGGCACTGTTTTGAAAACTATTACGCAAATGTGGTTGATGCGCCGTGGAAGACGCTTGCCATTGCACAAACTCTGGTTAGTTTCTGACGTAAGCAATAGCTGTGTTCGGTTGCCGTTAATTAACTTTCTAAGCTAATTATTCAAATATAAGAAAAAAGTGCTAACGTTAACAGACAAGAAAATGTATATTTTGGACAGTAAATAAAAATGAGATTGAGTCTAAAGATTCGTCCGGTTTTCCTCTAAAGAATTATTCTGCATCCAAGAGCAACACGTTAAATCCAATTTAAAAAATCTGAAATTTTGACTGCTTATTCAGAACTGCAGTAGTCTGGCACTTTTTTATCCACTTCAGCACGCTGCAAGCATTCGATAGCAGGGTCTTCTCAGTGTGATATTTAAAGCGTGACCACAGCCTGACTCATTACAATGAAAGTCCTTTCCAGAAGAGCCAAACTGAACAGGCAGGTGCCGTAGCCACACTATGGTGTATATACAGTAAATAAGCATGTGTAAATAAGCAAATTATGTGTTTTTTAGAAAAATTCTAAAAACAATTCTGGCCAGTTCTTGTGCAGCTGCATAGCCAATGCCGGAACTGACACCGGATATCAGGATAACTCTTCCGGTCATGTCTCTTGTCACCTTTTTTTATTCTGTTGCGTGACTTTTCTATTCGTTATCAGAGCATATGTACAGTACAGTAAAAATGCTCCCAGATATGACACGACCATCATGTTAACACGTTCACTCAGTACTAAGTTTAACAACACGTTCACTCAGTACCAAGTTCAACAACACGTTCACTCAGTACTAAGTTCAACAACACGTTCACTCAGTACCAAGTTCAACAACACGTTCACTCAGTACCAACAAGTTCAACAACACGTTCACTCAGTACAAGTCAACAACACGTTCACTCAGTACAGTTCAACAACACGTTCACTCAGTACTAAGTTTAACAACACGTTCACTCAGTACCAAGTTCAACAACACGTTCACTCAGTACTAAGTTCAACAACACGTTCACTCAGTACCAAGTTCAACAACACGTTCACTCAGTACCAAGTGCAACAACACGTTCACTCAGGACTAAGTGCAACAACACGTTCACTCAGTACCAAGTTCAACAACACGTTCACTCAGTACTAAGTTCAACAACACGTTCACTCAGTACTAAGTTCAACAACACGTTCACTCAGTACTAAGTTTAACAACACGTTCACTCAGTACCAAGTTCAACAACACGTTCACTCAGTACTAAGTTCAACAACACGTTCACTCAGTACCAAGTTCAACAACACGTTCACTCAGTACCAAGTTCAACAACACGTTCACTCAGTACTGAGTTCAACATCACGTTCACTCAGTACTAAGTTCAACAACACGTTCACTCAGTACCAAGTGCAACAACACGTTCACTCAGTACTAAGTTCATCATCACGTTCACTCAGTACTAAGTTCAACAACACGTTCACTCAGTACCAAGTGCAACAACACGTTCACTCAGTACTGAGTTCAACATCACGTTCACTCAGTACTAAGTTCAACAACACGTTCACTCAGTACCAAGTGCAACAACACGTTCACTCAGTACTAAGTTCATCAACACGTTCACTCAGTACTAAGTTCAACAACATGTTCACTCAGTACTAAGTTCAACAACACGTTCACTCAGTACTAAGTTCAACAACACGTTCACTCAGTACTAAGTTCAACAACACGTTCACTCAGTACCAAGTTCAACAACACGTTC
>JAQGDQ010000770.1:0-7500 GCA_030141605.1 Tubiluchus corallicola
TCATGTTGTACTTCGTTCAGTTACGTGTTGCTGATATTTATAAATGACTTGTCTAGATGTGTGAGAAATTCTCTTCGTCTTTTTGCCGACGACAGCAAAATCTGGTCTGAATCTGATTCTTTTACCAGCTGTAATGATCTTCAATTGGATCTAGAAGGGCTCTGTGATTGGGCAGTTGAAAATGGTATGCAGTTCCATCCCAACAAGTGTCAGATTGTATCTGTGGGACCAGGATATGAGTACAAATACAAAATGTATGATGCAAGTGGCATTCCGGCAGAATTGGACTTTAGTGCTTGTGAGAAAGACCTTGGATTATTACTTGATAATAATCTAAATTTTAAAGATCACATAGCAGAAATCATAAAGAATGCCAAACGAAACAATGCTTTAATAAGGAGGAATTTCAAGTACCTAGATATGCAAACTTTCAAACTTCTATATGTGGCACTTGTGCGATCAAAAGTGGAGTATGGAAGCAGTATTTGGAATAGTCCTAGAGCATATATAGTGGACCCAGTCGAAACTGTCCAAATGAGAGCTTTCAATATGTTACCGGAACTAATGAACTTGACGTATGAAAGTCAGTTAAAACGAATAGGTTTAACTACATTAGCTTTTAGACGTTTATGTGGCCAAATAATTGATGTATACAAATATGTATCTGGAGTTTACAGCTGTGATGATTATCCTGTTAAATTAGAAGTACATCGTACAGCAAGATCAGGTCCTATTCTTCATAAATCAACAACTACACACAAAACTGGTAAATACGACTATTTTTCTTGTACGATGCCAGAAATCTGGAATAGATTGCCCTGTGATGTGAGAACAGCAATATCTGTAAATTTATTTAAATCAAAATTAGATAGATACTATGAACATCATCCATTGAAATTTAATCACCGTGCTAATTGGAACATGCCTATAACAAGGAAGGATGCTGGATTACATATTATAGTAAGAAAACTTGCCAGTGGAGTCACTTAGGTGTTGATGACAATCTAATGTATGTGCAATTTGTCGCAATTACAGTCGAAGAACTATTTGTCTCAAAAGTTATATTATAACTACTGGAGATTTACTACTACTACTACTACTACTACTACTACTACTACTACTACTACTACTACTACTACTACTACTACTACTACTACTACTACTACTACTACTACTACTACTACTACTACTACTACTACTACATATTATTTGCACAAGACAGTTAAGACATAAGCAGCGTATAGAAGGGCAAAGGTTGATAACGATTCAGTATCATAAGCGCCCATTTAGTTGATTTTAGGAGTGCTATATATTGTGAAATTTTATATTGTGCAAGATCTGTGTAAGTGGGAGTTCGATACTTATAGCGTAATAAAAAGTCTCTAAGTTTATGAAATTAGTCCCTAAAACATTTGAACTGTCAGTGGGTTGGATCGTCTGAATTAGGCCAATAGACATTTATATTTTTATCTGGAACGAAGCTAAGCTACTCCAAATTGTGGATTACTGACTTTCAAAACGGCAGATGCAGCCTTCAGTTTTTTGACCAAACTATGGAAAACCAGAACGACCAACCGCTTGGATATTTCGACGGTTTACCTAGTTATTATCAGAGCGCCTTTAGCCAGCCGCCCGCCGACGATGGACAGTATCAGAATTATGGGTTCGAATCTTCTCAGCAGTCAACTGACGTGTATGTTGTGGATGGGAGCACAAGGCAGAACCCGCCTGATGGTACAACAGCAAATAATGGACAATCTGGAACAACCTCACTAACGTGTAAAAAATGTAACTTAGTACGAATTTTCGTCATCGCATTTGTGTGCGTTAATTTAGTCTGGGCATCATTAGCAATTTATGTAAGTAAATTAAACCTCAAATTTGTATTGCATTTCATAGGAAATCTGAAGTTGGCCTAATAAGTAATTTAGTACTCAAACGTACTGATGTGTTTGAATAGAATGGAATTTGGAGTCTATTTACTTTAATCATCATGACGAACTTAAAATAGGTTTACAAGCTTAAACAGCAATCCTAATAAATTTCATAAAATTATAAAAAGTAAACACATAAAAACACACAGATTCACATAATACAAGCATATAACTACAAATCAAAATTTGATTACTTCAAAGATTGTATGCTATTTTTAAATAAGTTTGTTTCAAAAGTGTTAGTGTTCGCGAGTGCCCTGATGTAGACAGGCGGGCTGCTGCATAGAACTAGTCCAGCAAAGCAAATGACCTATCAGCCATAGTGGAACAGCGCACTCTAGGAACAGCAAGCAAAAGACTATCATTTCATCTAAGCCTACACCGGTTTGAATTTGTTCGACGAATCGTCACGAATGTAATTAGGTGCCTCGCCATATAGTCTTTACCATTTCTTAATGAATTGCAAATGGACAGCTGACAGTTATCGTATTTCAAGTTGGTTTAAACAGTACTTTATTAACAAACAAATCGGATATGCAGCATACATGCATCTGAGGAAAGAAACAATAGCAGGTTCAGAAGAACCTTTTTCTAAAGCCAATCCAGTGACAAGTAGTTCTAGTTATTGCACAAGTTTGCAGTTTGCTGGTTAAAACTGGAATACTAAAAAGAGGACTGTGTTGAAGAAGGAAAAGGAAAGACTGGCAAAGAAAAAAGAAACAGTGGCTATGGTGAAGTAATAAATCTTGATGCATCTACCAAAGAAAGAGAGAAGTGAGCATTACAGATGGATCTGAGGACAGATTAATGGAAAACAGGAGATAGAGGAGCAAGGAAGAGCGAGGTTCGGCAAAAGAGAAAAAGAGAGAAGAGGCAAGCACTACATAATCGTAGTGCTCTGTTTCATAAAAATGACAACAGTACTTAAATAACCGGAGATGTTCAAAGGAATAATGTGGCGCCATCTGTGAATAAGAAATGTTGTGCGGGTTCCAGGGAATCGTGTCGTCTTATACTCTTCAAGCAGAATTAGCTTTTTTACGAACTGAGCTGACACCTACCTTGAATGCCAAAAACCTTCTTAGTGTTATCAATGATTGCACGCAATCGAAAGCAAGATCAATGATTGTAAAAGCACAAAGTTTAATATATTTTGCGTTTTATAAGGTTAATATTTGCAGTGACGACAGAGATAAGGATACACAAAAATGCAGCCTGGCTAAATTTTATTTTGCTCGGCGAAGAGTAGAGATGCCGCTATCTGTAAGACGTGCAAGAGTCATAATAGCATTTAATAGGACATGTATTTAGGCGTGTGCTAAGAAGTTTTTAGGTGTGCCGTGTTGCAACGGAATTATAAGAGAAAAATATTCTGGCGGTTATCGGAATTTGGAAAGCAGCAAAATGGATACTAAGATTTTAGTTGAAAATATGGAAAGCCAGAATGACCAAGCAAAGCAAAAGCATGGCTGTTGTGACCATGTGAGTTTTGAACCTACAGCTCAGCAACCACAAGAGCTGGTTGAGGGCACAGTGACGGGGCAAATGTCATTTGCTTCTAGCACTGTTTCTTCACTCCCACCAAACAATAGGCAATCAAATGCCTTTCCACTAACCAGTAAAAACCGTCTACGGATGGCATTCGGCGTAATCCTATGCATTTTGTTGCTTGGTGCATCAGTGGCAATGATTTTAGTAAGTAACGTTATAACACTAATCAAGGGTTTTTCCTTCTGAAGATGAGGAAACAGCTAAGTGGACCATTATGTACTTAGCGATCGAAGTTAGTCAACACCAATGTCCGCCAATAAATGGATGGCCGGGCGAATGCGGGGGAAACTGTTTTGGGGCATTTTTGCTATAGTGTTCAAGCTGTCTTGGGGTAGGGGCAAATCTGGAAGATCTGATTCTACAATTTTGTGGTATTAATAGTAGCAGCAGCGAAAATGTTAACGACGTGGTTATGCCATTAGTTATAGCCTAATCTGTAGGCCTACGTCATCTCATCCCTAGGCCTATAGTCACTATTTCAAGCTATAGACCTATTTTAATGCCGGAACTTTATAATTTACTCATATTCTATATTCATATTAGAGCAAATAAATAATTGGGTTAAGTATAGGCATAGGCCTAACGCATAAGTAGGTAACATAAACACACATATAAATGACTTTTAGTACGTATAATAAACAAAATCGGTTTATAAAACACGATTTTTTGTGTCATGCAGTTATATGGCAGCGCTCAAAAAACATTATTGTGAAATAAAACAGTTCTTGATGTAAATTACAGTGGTTGTTTATTGATATTGTTTGCACAAGACAGTTAAGACATAAGCAGCGTATAGAAGTGCAAAGGTTGATAACGATTCAGTATCATAAGTGCCCATTAAGACGATTTTAGGAGAGCTATATATTGTGGAGTTTTATATTGTGCAAGATCTGTGTAAGTGTGTAGTTCGATACTTATAGCGTATTAAAAAATCTCTAAGTTTATGAATTTAGTCCCTAAAACATTTGAACTGTCAGTGGGTTGGATCGTCTGAATTAGGCCAATAATTGAGAAAACCTAATCCTAACAGTGTCTGTATCAAGACTGACCGATGCAGTGGACAAGCGTTGATCTGCTTTACGACATTTATATTTTTATATGGAACGAAGCTAAGCTACACCAAATTGTGGATTACTGACTTTCAAAACGGCGGACGCAGCATTCAGTTTTTTTGACCAAAAATATGGAAAACCGGAACGACCAACCGCCTGGATATTTTGACGGTTTACCTAGTTATTATCAGAGTGCCTTCAGCCAACCGCCCGCCTACGATGGACAGTATCAGAATTATGGGTTCGAATCTTCTCAGCAGTCAACTGACGTGTATGTTGTGGATGGAAGCACAAGGCAGAACCCGCCTGATGGTACAACAGCAAATAATGGACAATCTGGAACAACCTCACTAACGAGTAAAAAATGCTTACGAATTTTACTCAGTGCAGTTGTGTGCATTTTGTTAGCGGGTGCATCATTAGCAATGATTTTTGTAAGTAAATTAAATCTCAAATTTGTATTACATTTCATAGGAAATCTGAAGTTGGCCTAATAAGTAATTTAGTACTGAAACGTACTGATGTGTTTGAATAAAATGGAATTTGGAGTCTATTTACTTTAATCATCATGACGGACTTAAAAAAGGTTTACAAGCTTAAAGAGCAATCCTAATAAATTTCATAAAATTATAAAAAGTAAACACATAAAAACACACAGATTCACAAAATACAAGCATATAACTACAAATCAAAATTTGATTACTTCAAAGATTGTATGCTATTTTTGAAGAAAGGAGTGTCCTCGGTAGTGAGACCGTTTTCCGTTCCGTGACAACCATGTACATTTACTAGGTGTAGCCAGTGAGTTCTGAGTCTTGACTTTTCAGAGTGCCAGACTGCATAAAAACGTTTACGTTTTTGTAAATAAGTAAGTGATGGGTGAGTGAGTGAGTGAGTGAGTGAGTAAGTAAGTAAGTAAGTAAGTAAGTAATTTATTGTCATTATAGCATAATATATACAATGAAATTTATGTGGCTTTACGTACTGCAATAAGTTATGGAAACAACAAGGGATTTAACACAAATAATTCAATCAGTTGTACAGTGGCATAGAGAATTAATACTGGGGATTTACTAAAATTTACTGTTTGTGGTGCGAATTGCAACGGAATAGAAGGAATTTAAAGTTCTTGTGGTTTTTACGACCATTCTACGACCAGAGCAGAGCATTTCAAAGTATTTATTACCTGGATGAATTTCATCTTTCGTGATAACTTGCGCTCTCTTTGCGACCCTTGTTTCATACGAATATATCATAGATTGCTGTTGAATTCCTACAATTTTTGAGGCATATTTAACAATTTGACCAAGAGCAATGCGATCTCCCTGCATGGTAGCGCCATACAAAACAGGAAGGGATGTCGTTAAGAAGCTCTCAATTACTACACGATAAAAACTTTCCATCACAGCTGGTTTCGGTTGTCTTAAAAAGTACAGATTCTGGCGGGCCCTTTTTTACACAACAGAGCACATTAGCTTCCCATTTAAGATCATCTGAAATTTTTATTCCCAGAAATTTGAAATCTTTAACAATTTCTACAGTTGTATTATTTATAAGCAAAGGAACTTTTCCATCATGCACTTTTCTAAAGTCTACGGTAATTTCTTTCGTTTTTGAAACATTCAGTTCTAAATTATTCTGTTCGCACCATCGTATTAAATTTTGAACTTCCAAAAAACAATTAGTCTCGTTGTTACTGCAAATAAGGCCAGTAAGTTTACTATGATAGCAATTGCAGAACATATTTCACAGTCTTATGTAACAAAGTGCTACAATTGTGTAATGACTTGTCATCATTCGACCAAGTCTCACTATAGCAGGTTTCAAGGATGGACCATCTAGGTTTAAAATGCGTTTTTTAAAATGTTGCAGTATTACGTGGACGATGGTGGTGTTTCAATTATTGAGTACAAAGATCTAGAGGGTACGTGCCCAGAATATGGTTTCCCATGTTTGAATGGTCAATGCGTTCAAGGTGATTTATACTGTGATGGTACCCGGGACTGTGATGACGGTACAGACGAAGACTTCTGCAATGGTATTTTCTTAATTTGATATCTAAACGTTGTTCATCAACTTACAAAAAAACATTAGATCGTAAAATATACGTAACCAAAGGGGTAGATAAATGATTTTAACGTCCTAAAGCCAAACTATTCAGAAACTAAGGGCCTAACACATTGGCTATGCACAACTAACACAGTTTCGTTGTGCGCACGCGCAGTTGCTGTAGGTCAAAGGTTAAGTGTACCACAGCAACGCGTCTTAACTACAACAATGACGCGATGCGTGAGTGAAGCAAATCCGCCTGTCGCATCAGTTCAGTAACTTCAGTTATTTTACGTGGACTTTTCTTAATTATGCATTACTCTGTGTGTTGAGTGATACTTACTTACTTACTTACTTACTTACTTACTTACTTACTTACTTACTTACTTACTTACTTACTTACTTACTTACTTACTTACTTACTGACTGACTGACTGACTGACTGACTGACTGACTGACTGACTGACTGACTGACTGACTGACTGACTGACTGACTGACTGACTGACTGACTGACTTACTTACTTACTTACTTACTTACTTAGTTACTTACTTACAAACTTGCTACATAGGAACACGTAGTCATGCGTATAAATTGTCCTCAAATACCAGTAAAATCCACACTAAGTTTCGTTTATTAACAATCAGTATACAAATCAGTAACAACAGTATACAAACATGTTTAATATTAGCCTATATCGATTCGATTTTTTTTTACTTTTTCAAGAACGGTAGTGAACGAGTTAAAAAAAGACAAAAATTCGGATTTCCGTGATGAGTAATCTAGCTTGTCGCCTAGAATTCACAAATATACGGAAATTTTGCTGTATCACACGAGAAGTCATTCCACGTGTTCCCATTTGCCCGCAAGATGGCGCAGCTTTCGCCATCGCCGTAATTATCTGGTTGGCCATCT